>VRMD01000283.1:0-30931 GCA_009872375.1 Sminthurides bifidus
TATGTAAGCTACAAGGCGAAAATCACGACGCTGCGCTGCTGATACAATTTTTGTAGATTCAAAGCCTTTGAAACAATACTTGTTTGTTTCTTGAAATGTAAGCCGGAGGTTGATACTACAACTGTTGCCTTTGGATTCGACGAAGGGACGCTGCGCAGGCTACACGCTGCGCGAAAGACGCTCAATGCCAAGCGTGCCAATGGATTGATTTAAAATCAAAGGAGAAGAACACCAAGATGGAAGCATAGGCATCTGCTACCAAGCTTTAATTGCGCATCGTTCAGCGCTCACCTAGTTGCGCTTTGACCCGACATTATTCAAACGCTGTAGATAAGCGTCGCGACCTCCAGCCAGCCGCTAGCACGACTTTGTTCACTTGGCTTTACGACTGTGTCGTGTGGTGTAAAAGGACAGAGGACTGCGAGAGCAAGCGACAGGACGCTTGCACTTGTACGCGAAAGGGTTGCTGACGAAACCAGGATTTTACCACATCGTGTGAAACCGACCCAGCAAGCGTTTAACCACACGACGCTGTTATGATCCTACGCTGCGGGTAAGCGGTTGCATCACTCATATATTCAGACTCAGTGACGACGCTGCAGGCTTGGATAATGATACTGCAGGATAGAAACAATGAATCTGAAACCATCAAGGCCTCCGAAGCGAGCGCTTCAGTCTGTCTGAAAGCGTTATTATAGCAGCGTTAGAGCGAATCAGCGTCTCGCAGTGCTTCCTTTTACTCGTACGAGTGCCATTTGCCTTGGAAGCCGTTACACTTTCTTTATTTAAAGTCTCGCATTCTTGATCTACATAGCAAGCTTAATCGAGTACATTATCACATGTTGTAATTGAATTTCATGGAGTTGGCTAACGTCACATGAATGAGAAGAGAAGGTTTATGGTGACGCTGCAGCGTGTGACACTGTGAAGCGTCTCAAGCGTGCCCGCATCCCTTCCTCCGTTACACTGCAGCGTCTATTAGTTACAGCACAGCTGCGAAGATCATCAACACTTTTTTTCTTCCCAAATTACGTATTCGAGAAACTGTTATTCAATGTTTGTTTTACAATCTGACAATACAGTCGACAGTGGAGGATGGATCGTTGTCAGGTCTGCAGCTCGTGCTTGGTACGACCATCTCACGTCGTTTGTTTTTGCAAGGTGGTCTCAAACACGCTGTTGATTTAGCGTGTTCTGTGAGATGATAAAACACGCTGTTGTTATACTTATGCCATGGGGCAGGTGAATCACATGCTAATGGTTCTTCAAGCTAGGGGTATGTAAGCGAAATGGAAGCCAGCGCAGCGCAGCGCTGGTGACACATTTAACGTTCCCTCACGTAGCGGACGGATGGAAACAGGAGCGCAGCGTCTGCGCTCAAATTACATCTTCCTCCAAGCAACCACCGTTTGTTCAGCATGCATCCATGACGTACAAAGGGCCGGCTGACACCGAGAACAGCCTTATCATCATGGAGATGATTACCTGCTAGATGCGATGCAATAAAATGCGATGCAAGAAATGTTACCTAATTCCAAATTTTGGTCAACATCCTGGTGGCATGAGACACACAAGGTGTGAAGATGATGATAAGCGAATTTCAAGTAGCGGAACTGTAAAAAACAAAAGTGAAGGATTTTGCGTGCTAAAAATTTCGAAGTCTTTGTGGGAAAAGTTTTGAAAAAGTTTCGCTTTTAGTTCTGTCTCTGTGACGTTAGCTTGTAGAGGAAGTAGGGGTAAACTCAATGTAAAGTGACTCTAAGGGTTTGTAAGTGTGCAAAGTCGTTAGAAAACAGCCAGCGGAAGGAGTTCGAAGGTGCGTGAGTACAAATTTCCACACTAAATGCCTAGCAGCGAGGCAAATAAACATGTCAAGCCTCGGAACAGATTAACAGATGAGGTTCATCATCACACTGCATCAAAATTTTTATTAAAGCCCCACGAGCACATATGCTTTCACTTCCATGTCAGCGGCTCAAGTCACGGCGGTGAAGAAAACCTTATGAGAAGTAGTTGGCAAATGGGAAGGGACGAGGAACCGAGTCGTAAGTGGATGTCAGATCAGGATCATCCAAGTCATTCAACCGTATGAAGTTTCACAGGAAAGGAACCAAGGAAGCAAATTGGAAGTAAGTAAACCAACTGACGGAATATTTGATTCGACAGGCGGCCTCTTGCTGGCAAACCGCTCGACAAATGACAAATATATGGAACTATACGTCACTCCAGCTGCAGGGTACTTAACAGCTCAATCTTGGTGAAAGTTACCGCAAAACTACACCGCAAGCATAAGCGTGTGCGACTGCTACAAATCACAAAAAGACCAAAACCATATGCCCGAATCGAAATCTTAGGGCAAAAAAACGTTTTCCTAAGCTAACTGTCACCTATTTGGAATGTTACTGCAAGCATCACCTCCTTGGTTACTTGGATTCAGTTGTTTTTGTCACCGGAATGAAAGACAGAAGCAGAAACAGAGACGTACAAGACATCACATTTTTGGTAAAAAGATAATGCCGAATTCAAAACATTTGTGCTATAGTATACCCACGTGTATCTCAACAGATTGTCTTAAGTTTATTTAACGTAGCGATTAGCTGAGATGACAAAATTTTTCAGCGTTCACATCACTTTTCTATGCAACAATAGCAATTTCAAATTACTTTTTTCGACTGCAATGACCGAGTATTTTCCATCCGGACACACAGAACGAAGGCCAAATACTTTTCAATGAATTGTGTACATGAACAGGATTCATCTTCTGCCTCTAATCACGATAATCACAGGTGCAACAGGTGGTTGACATCAGACCACAGCAAAGGTCCTGCCATCACACCGGTAAACTGTATCAGATCAGTCACCTCCCGCTGTTAAATTTTAATTATCGCACATCCTAGGAGGCTGACAACCGTGTTATGAGTCACTTGAACGGTTTCAAGAGCTTGAGTTAATTGTCGCCGATTGCACTACCAAGCTTAAGTAAAAGCATACAATCAAATTTGCACTTGACCAATGTGTTTCACCTGGCTTCGGTCTACGACCGTCTGCAAACTCATAACGCGACTTGCAATTGCAATTACTACCAGACTGGAAGTCGAGACTTGTTACTTTTCCTGCATTAAAACAATACCCTGAAGGACGTAGTAGTCAACCTCCTAACCACCTGTAGGTCCTGACAGGAAGAATGTATCGTAATGGAATCCGAAATTAATTGGTTCAGCTTCTTCAAGATGATCTCAATTTATTCGGAGCCTGAGGAGATCAATTTTTCCACACGTGTATACATACAAAGGCACACATGTCAATCAGCTTGGCTTTTGGTTCCTTCCAATTTCACAATGAAACTTACAGCTTTAAACTAAAGCCTCCGTGAAATTACATGTCACTTACCTGTATTTCTCACCTCTCATTATGCACCAATGCGTACAGTACATTACCAAGCTCGAGAATCAATGAATTTCAAATCACATTTCAGCTAGTGTTGTTGATTGACTGACTCAGCATCCGGAAATCATTATCGTCGAAAACAACTCGGGTGGTAAACCGTAGAATTGTTGTGATTGCTTCGAACACCTCTTTGTGTTTCACCTCAAATGTGCTACGAGCCATGTGCTTCGCTTACGATCAGTACGAACTCTTCTTATCAATCCTAATAATCTTTGGACCAAAACTAATTGTCTTCGGGACTAAAGGTTAAGGAAAGTTGTGTGGCATTCCACATGAGAGGATGAAAAAAAAACCACCGACGGCAATAAATGTCCGATTGCGGCCGAATTTCCGAAATTGAATTGGTTCGTGTTCAGGTCTTGTTCGCCGTGAAGGAGGAATCACATCAGAATTGCTAATCCAGTATACCCCACCTGTCTGTATTAAAACTTTTGACAACTTATTCCCACTGCTGAAGCTGGCAGACAGACAGGTAGACAGGCAGATCTTTCGAGTAAGTGTTTCAACTTTCAACATCGGTGTTTTTCAAGAAAAAATTTATTCCGTTCGTAAATTGGCGTCGAACATCTCGTACCTGCCAGGAAGCAAGGAGCCAGGTGTTAATTACGGTATGATGCAGTAGGTAAAGCGTGAGAGTGAGAGATGGGTGAGGGGAGGGGTGGACGGGGAGAGAGAAAGATCAGGGGTAGGGGGTAAGAGAGAGACAAGTAGCATAGAGAGTAGATTCACAAGAGTGAAAATCGCCTCAAGTTTCTCTCTCTTCCTCCCCCACCCCCCATCTTGTAAAACAATCAGAGTAGTCTGCTCTTACAGAAGATGATTATTTCCACCGTCGTCCGAAATCATCATGTGCTCCCCCATCATAATACAAGGCTGTCAATTAATCTAAGTGTCAAAAGGAATGAAAAACTCACACATTTCCTTAATAACGATTTAATTCTTATGGCACAGGAATTTAAAACTCTTCCCTCCATCTCCTTCCCATTTGCCACCGCTACAAAAAAATTAAATTGAAGCACTTTTTCTCGTCTTCGTCTCTCTTCCTGTGCGAATCCTTCTCTTCTTTTGTCCGTTTTTCTCTCTGCATCTTCATCTGCCTGTTGCTTCTTTTATTTTAACACTCCGACTATGTCCAAAATTGGTGTGATTCTCAGCCGATTAGTGCCGTTAATTCAAATTTATGTGTTTCAGTACTCAGATCTAAAGTTCGGTCTTTTCATAATCGGGTACCGAAAAACCTGAGATTGGCTGTAGATACTTAAGTCAAGAACCTATTAGCTGACATCCGCTCCTATCGCTAATTAGGATCATTGCGACGTACCAGATCCAACATGGAGCAAAAGAGCTATAGGGGTTGAAGGACATTACTTCGGAATGAAGCCCTGGTAGATGCTCAAGCTCTATAATTTGGAGAAGGAATTCTACACCACATGATTTTTCATTGCCCTAATCAAGGTTCATCGGATTACTCGCAAATCAAGCCGTAAAAGTAAATGCAGTCATATACTGCAGTAGCTGAGGTGCCATTACAAGCCTAGTTCATTGCACACGAGAATTGCACTTCGAGCATACAAAATGCAGCTTCATTACTTCCATTCCCTTTAACTTATCTGCACTGAAACTCTGAACAAGCTCGGATACAACAAGAACCTTTCCTTCAAGAAAGAGCTGCACTAAAATCTGATCTGCCAAAAGTCCAACCCCTTCTCATCATCTCATCTACGGAGCTGTTGAATTATTCCACAAATGTACATTGGAAGCATTATTATTCATTAGCACACTAGAAGGTCGGTAATCTGTAGGTCATAACCATTTTGCAAAAAGTTGCTGCCAATTCTTGGTCAAGTGCCAAAACGGACAGGCAGAGGCACGTACTCCATACATGTGTGAGGATAACAGTAAAATTTGATCCAATTTCGCGATAATATCTAATCGCCAAAGCAGGGGTGAACCAAGAAGAAGAATGCAACAAGACAGGAAGCTTCCATAGGCACATATAAGCACAACACTGAATACAAACTTGGTAATCTGAGCGCTTCAACAACTTGCCTGCTAAACTGGTAACTTGTTCTTTGACTTTTGCCTGCTACAAAACTGCCGCTGACGTGTGAGAAGTTTTTGTAGAGCCGGTAATGCTACGTGCCAATTACCAATTTCGTTCAGATCAAAGGAGTGAACGACTTTTTGGTAGCAGCTTCTGCTTCTTACCCTCCCTGCATACGGGGTATGCAATCCTTCCTTCAAGTTCATGCTAGTAGTTTAGCTCACCTGCATGAGCAGATTCCTTTTGTGGTCGATCACAACTCGATGTTGAGTGTTGCATGCACATTGATCTTAAATTCATTAAGGATTCAAGGCATGAGCCAGGGGTGACAGTAAGGACGCTTTAATTGGCGTTTTATTACAGCCCTGCACGGAAAGACAGAAGGTGGTTGTGGCAGAAGCTGAGGATGGAGGAAATCACGCAATCTCTCAACATTCTATCAAGAAGTGAGGATGTTTGCAAAGCATATTTCCCATTAGCTCCGAAATGCTTTTCAGGCACGCAAGCTCAAAACACGGGGGGTGAAAAGAAAGGATTTGGGCCTCACTACCCTCAACTCCCGCCCTTTCAGGGGGAGGGGAGAGTCCCCATGCTTTCACTGGTACCACCGCCAAAAAATGTTTTGAAGAAAAGTGAACCCGACTCATATCATTAGTTAAAAACCCATTCCAAAGATGCAGAGGTGGCTGAAGGAGGTATTGAAGTTCTGAAGTTGATGTGCAAAAGGGTAGAACTGGAAATCTCATAATTCTAGTATCCGATTAGAATAATGTATCCTGTAATAATATGCCTTTGAGAAGTGCAAGTGTGAGCAAAGGGTTGGTGAAGCATTTTGTGCCTCATTACCCGGTGATTTGCCGATGAATTATTTATGAGCTGGCACCTAACATAATTTTAATAAGGAAATTAAAGACCGCACAACTGCATGCTCTCCAAAGTACCTTACGAGAACAAGAAACTCATTTGCATTTCCAGCTTCCATGGCACATGGAGCCATGGACTACAGCTCGCTTTTATTAGCTGGCTAATTAGCAGTGGCGATGTAATAAAACAGTTTTGCTCTGGCTCATTATGAGTCATGTCAATTAACTTGTTTTTTAGGGAGGTTCTGGAAGGCAAAAAAGGATATGCGAATCTTGGGGCATAGTGCACCTTTAAACTTTTGCTTTTTGTAGAGCTGAAGCTGAGTAAATAGTAGGAAATGCTCCTTGATTGAAATACAAAGAGCTGTCAGTCACAAAGAACGAGATTGAAGCAGCAGTATGTTTAGCTTATAGTACACAATGGAAGCAACCGGATACAAAAACACGGATTTGGAGGCAAAATGTAGCATTCAAGAAGGAAGACGTGATGTATGAAGAGCCAAACTGCATCTAAATTCAGGCAACGTTCAGCCATAATGATGATGATGTTCTTGGGGTGAAATTATTGCATGTGTTAAATAATTTGACGGACTGTGGACTCGACAAGGAGTTGACTGGTACAAGATGAAAAGTGGTCTTCTGCCATGTCTACATGCCTAGGCTGTGCATTACGTATAGTATGTCTGAAAAAAAACAATTTGCGACGAAGGATTCGGTTGCAGGATGGGGCACTTGAAGCTTATTTTGTAGAGTCGAGACGGAAAAGAGTTGACTTTTTCAGTTTTGTAGATGAGGCTCGTTGAGGAATTTGACGGTCTGCTGTTGAACAGAATATTAATTTGTAGCTAGAGGTGCGCAGGCGAGACGAGATCCCTAATTACTGTAATTGATTCCTCATTGTTCAGATCTCACACTGGGAGCAATATTATCAAGACCCTGTTTAATTGGTGGCTGTTATGCGTTTTGTGAGTCGCAATCGGATGAAAATATTCAAACACATTGTGGTTTAGGATGCTGGCTTTATGATTTTTAACTTGCGTTTGGCAAGCTATGACTCAGGCTGTGAAAGATACTCGGTGGAAACTCGTTTGTTTGCGGGTGGAGAGATGCAGTAGCGGAAAAATGGATCAGCAGGGGAAAAGAAGAACAAAGAAATCGCAGACATGAGACTTGAATCGCAATGCGAAAAAGTGGTTTGGCTCCGTTTGTCGGAAACCATTTGCGGTGAACTCAGCTTTTGAAGTCGAAGTCTGCCTCGAGTATTATGTGGGGAGAGGAGCAGAAGCTGTGAGGGAGACGAGAGATGTTTTGTAATTTCATCTCGAGGAAGACGGAGACAGTAAGACAAATGTCCAGAACTGCGACCACTTCAGGGGGGAAAGCGGTTAACTTTGGAGCTGATCTTGTTTATAGAGCAGCGACTGAATTTAAATGGTGGGTCGTTGATTTATGAGCTATTACACACCATGAACAAGTTTAATTGAGTGGACACTGGGAGAACAATGTTCATAAATTACTCTCGTTTCATCTTCATCTCGTTTGTAGAATTCAAAACACTGTTGGATTCATATAGTAAGTATGAACAATGAACGCCAATTTTTTCATCCAAGGCGCCACCTTAAATCTGCAAATTGCCAGGGAAATTAAAGGTCAAAAGTAGTCCTTCTTTCATCCACATTACGGTCATCATACAGGGGACTTACACGAACAGGGAGGGTGCAATTGATACCCACTGGTGACTGTCTCTAAAGTCCCTCCTTGCTGCTGCGCACAACATGGCGGCTGGGTGCTTTCACCGGAAGGTACTGGGGCGTCAAGACAGCATGCGCTTTTGTGTCATGCGCTTGCCCTGTCTTAAAAGCACAATGGACAAAAATAGGAGACGCGTGCCTGGCGGACGGTCCGTTATGATTATGCCATCCCATTGGAGATTTACATCTCTTTGACTTGTTACGTGACAAAGGAGCTGTACTTGCATCTGCCTGTTGAAATGCCGACTTGTAAATTGCAAGCACTCAACGAGCCTTAAGTGCAGGTTAACCTTATAAAGCAAAGCTTAAGTAGCTCCACTCAGACGGAACAATACTTCTCCCAAGTACAAATCCTCATGTCTTCATCCCTGTCTACCAAAGCATTTGACAAGGAGTCATAATCATTTATCAAAGCTGGGCGGAGTCCGGGAGGATTCCGCCACAAAGACAGTTTTAAACCCCACACAAGATACAGGCTAGGAGAAGTGCGAATAAGCAGTAAAGAATCTTAGAATTTGAATCTACACAAATGCATAGGCAAACAGGCCTAGCTTTTGCTTTTAGGGCCAAGAGGATGTCTGACTTCTAGGGATACCGGATGAGTTGACGCAGTCAGCAACCCGGCGTATATGGAGTGGTCTAATGTTATTTGTGGCATGCGGACGTCATGACAACGGCATAAGACAATTGAAACGTAACAAGAGAATACCAAATTAAGCTTCAATCCCTAACGAGCAAACCCCAGTTAACCTTCTGAACCAGCCTGGGTTTCACCTCTCCTTGGGTGGTGAAGTGTCTTCCATGGATCAATTGAATTTTGACAGATTGCTGCATCTTTCCTTTAAAAAGCTATTGTTTTTGCCCAAATCAGGCTGAAAGAAATAAGCAACGATGTTGGTTTCAAGGGTTATTGGATCTTGAACCATAACGACAATCATCTTCCTCGTTGCTGCAGATTGTAGCGATAACTGTATCTATTAATACGGTTAATCCAAGAATCGTTGAAAATTTATTTCGGCATCAAAGTTAAGCATCTGGAGATTCAAATAATTTGGAGACCTAGTTTTTTAAACTGAGGACATGCCGCCGGTCGTGTGCCGATGGCCACAGGCACGCAGTTAGTCCTACAAATCGTGACTCTTTTTAGCCATTTAGAAGCATAACTCGATGGAAAATATTTCTCAATAAGGAATGGAATTTTCGACACGACATTGTGCAACAAAGACAGGACTCACGCGCGCCAAGATCAGCGATTCATCCCTCCACAGGTAGGTCTACGCTCTGCCTTGTAGTTTGCCCAGTTACATCAGCTGACACTACACAAAGCAAGATTAACCAGCAGAAGAGACAAGAGCTATTTAAGTCACAGTTTCATAACTAGGCGTTGGGCTTGGCTCCTGTCAATCAGGTGTACGGCCACATGTTTAACTCGGCTTCTTTCCCCGTGTCAGACCGCCGTAGCAACCAAGTCTAGTAAAAAGGCCTGATTCGTGCCTATAATTAGCTCCTCCTGACCGAGCAGAATTATAGGAAAGATACAAAGGAAAGATCCCATACAGATTCTGCAGATCAGGCTAGAAGAGGTAAATCATAATCAGGAGCGTTTACCCAGCCGACATTAAAAATCACATCGCAAATCAAGTCACCCGACCACCTAGACCTCAAGCCTCCCTCTGCTATCAGATGAAAATCCTTTGGTATCGGGGCGTAAAAATATACCGACTGGGAGATGGAAAGATGTGATTTAAATGACTGCAGAAACGTGCCTCTAATGCATCTTTTGCATCGGTGGTAAAAAAAATCCTGGGCAACTCCTTCAGCTCTCAGCTGATCATGACACAGAAGGGCTTTGCTCCTGGGACGGAATGCAGTGCAACTGCGGATCGTATGTCGTGCGTTGCTGCAACTGGCCGATGTACACGACCAGATCAGTATCCTTGTAGAATCTTGAACAATTATTACTCCCATTATTATTGAACTGAGTGTGAGTTTGTGTACAAAGTGTGTATCCTGAGCGGAGCGAGGCTGAATGCAGCGCAGTGTGTATGATGTAAAAAATAATTGAAAGGAAGAAGAGGACCAGGAGCACTCGCAAAAGCGACCACACCCTCCATTATATCTTAAAGACGGCACCGAACTTATTTACCCCACCAGCGGCAAGGCAGCAGGCATGCCAATACCACGTCCCAACCAACAACCCAATGCAACCTTGCCAATAATATCCTTTAGTTTATAATATTGTGAGGATGATGACGATGGAATGTGTAGCAACGGCATGGCAACCACGCATGATTAGGACACTTGTTGCCTCTGGGATTGAGCCTTAAACGTTTAGTTAACCAGCATCAACCATTAGCAGGACGGAACGAGCGATTTTAATTGTTCCTATTCTCTGAAGGCATCCTTGCTGGGCTGTCATGTCACTGGGAATGACCTCATTTAAGCTGTCGATGGCTCTTGGAGCATCGGAGCACCACGTGCTAAGGAGGGTTGTACTGGTACAGGTCTCAGGGTGTCTCAGAGCGTAAGGGTGCGCTTGAGCTGGTTCAGTGCTTCTGTTCCTGTGGCTGTGATCGAAGTCCGTTTCCATGGCAACGATCATGGGTCACCTTTGCACAGGCAAAGATGCCTCATGTTGTATTAACTATGAGCAATAATTCATTCCACGTCGCCAACAAGTCCATAACGGTAAGCATCAGGTTGGGAAAGGAGGGATGCGTAGCCGCAAAGCAGGCATTGCATCCGCACCCTGCTTGTGGATTTGGATGCGTCTCGGTTATTTGATCTGTGTGCGATGCTGATTTCACCACGACAAAAAAAAGTGTATCATCGCCCTGTTCTTCACCTGGTGTCAGATGAATCTTGGTGCAATTCTGTCGATGCGGAATTTTACAGTTGGTATGCAACGGCCGTAGTGCTGTGTTCGTCCTGCTCTTGTGCGTTTGCTTGGACGAAGGTGATCGTCGTGGCGATGGCAACAGCAGAGTTTGCCCAACACAATTTCTTCTCCACCCTTGCTTCTGGCGTTGATTGAAAACAGGATTCTTTCTCTCTCTCTCTTATAAATAAATATCATCTGACTCATGACCTCGCACCCTTCCCCCGCCTAATTTCACTCTCGATCTTCTCCATATTTTTGCATCTTGGCGTCTTTTCACCCTCTTTTGCATTCAACCCTGGTCGCAAATCAGTCAAGCAACAAGAACTACGATGCCCCGATACTCTCATCCCGTGGTTTATCCCAATGCTCATAGGTGAGATCAAAACTGTGGCGGGAGCATACCGGCTTTTCCCCTACACCAGCATTGAGAAGTTGCATTGTCATATGAGGTAAGGGAGTGAAGACGCTTGGCAAACCAACGCTTCTGATCTGCTTACCGGATCGTCTTCACAAGCACGATGTATGAACTGTGCGTGTATCCAATTGAGAATTAGTTTGCTTTCTCACAAGGCTAAGAAGGCTACTTTGCATTCCTGAGAAACTACTTGCGGAGGCCGCAAGATTTATTAGCTCAAAGTGGCAGTTCTCTTGAGGGCAACTAAATACATTATATTGGGCGGTGATGATGAGGATTGAGGAATCATCATCAAGTCGATGACGTTGCTGGGGCCGCGGCAAAGTGTAGCAGCAAGTTTGCCGTCTTTTGCCTGCCTGGCTACGCATAGCCGTATTGAGGCATAGGTGGCAAAACCGGCTTGAATCGAATTCTTTTTATCATCGCTCTTTCCCCGTACTGGCATTTCAATGAAGCTGACTGAAGGTGCGTACGCGCTCCATGGCACAAAACAGATTGCCATTACACTCCCGTTGTTTGACGTGGGTTTCCATGATTTATAGCCGGCCGCCGCAAAGTCATCAACAAGAGCAGTTGTGGACAAAAGAGATGGGCTGAAACAAACCAAAATGTTGCTGTTAGTCACCCAGCTTGAGGTACCATGTGAAGGTTGAAGGTTTGATCCATTTTGCAGAAGAAAAACTGGACGAGTCCGGGATACTGAGCTATTAAACTGGAAATTCGTGGATTTTGATGACGCTAGCTGCATGCTTACCTAATTTGCACTCTGAGTTCATGGTCTTGGGTAAACAAAAAAAAGGTTTTAAACACAGCTTTTTGTGCATAAGTTCAGGAACTACCTTTTTCATGAGTTTTAATCTCATCCGCATAGGAAGAAAGTAAAAACCCAAGTCTTTCACATCTGCAATGGATAGCCATGGGACATTACACTCCGATGGAGCTTGGATCCGAGCAGGAATCGATGTGAAATCAATCAACCCTGAAAGTTGTGTAAGAAGCCCACCAAACTCGATTATGAGTGAATACCCAGTAGCTTTTTAATTGTAATTAATGGAAGAATCGTGTACTAAGCTAATTAATACGGTTGATTAGTGTTTTTCCCATGCAGGTCGATTCAAGTGCAACAAGGGGCACAAAAGCCCGGTTGATTAACTTGGACAAAGGGGGAAAAGGTGGTAATGCTGTAGCCAAAGGAGCTGAACAGACTTGTATTTCAGCCTTGGATTATTTATGAGACCAGTGCCGTTTGACCTTTCGTAATTTCTTTATGTCGCGAATGATTAGCTTTGTATTACAACAAAGGACTAGCTGAACAGACTTGTATTTCAGCCTTGGATTATTTATGAGACCAGTGCCGTTTGACCTTTCGTAATTTCTTTCTGTCGCCAATGATTAGCTTTGTATTACAACAAAGGACTTGAGACGAGCAAAAAGAATTACCGAGTACTTCTGGTAATGCCATGTTCTTTGTCTACGTCTACCCTGTGATCAGATTCGATGCAATAAGGTAAAACCTAGCCACTGCAAAAGTGTCATATCTTTAGATTGGTACTGGTTGTGCCAGGAGTCAATTGTAAGGATTACGGGTAGTGATGGAGTCAAGCCCCACAACTTACAGATCCAGCGTTGAAATACCTTGAAACTTCAAAAGTAAAAGAAAAGACCGAAGGAAGAACCTAGACTATTAAGTGGCTACAACTTCATTTGAGCACACATACACGTAACGCTCATTACATAAACGAAATCATGCTACTATCAATGGTTCAAAAATCACACAAAGAATCACTTCATGTACGCAGTTCGTACTTTATGTATACCCGGACGTGTCAGATATTGCTTTTCAGAAGACAAATAAAATCAACTAGACACGGACCTGAGAGCAAAAGCAAGAGTATGAACCAGAAGCTCATCACTCATAATTTTTGTCCCCTGTGTCAGGAACATGACAGTGAAGCGTTCTAAAAGCCCTTTGGTTTTCATCATGACTGATCTGAATGTCGTAGCACTTACCTCTCGTGGTCTGAGTCTTATAGACAGAAAGCAAGAAACGTAGCCCTTGGAAAGGTCAAGCCAAGACCGATTATTGAAAGTCCTTAGCAAAGACGGTTCAAACAACGGATTTAAAGTTTTTGTTTCCTAGGCAACCAAACCACCCTCATCAGATCGATTCTAAGGAAATACCTTGCCCCCAAGAAAGTTACAACGCAATTAGGGAATCGTAATTTGACAAACTTGAAAGCCGAAATTAATTATAGAAAATCATTGCCATGCATAATTGTTCAAGTTCATAGGGCATATTCTTCGTTTTTGTAATTTGCTGCAGAACAGAAGGAGATCCCATATTTCCAAATTGTTGTGAATTTGCTACAATTAAATTTAGTTTCATGGGATTTATGGTAAAAGAGCAAATAACGACGCTGCCACCACAAAATGCAACCGAGCTTAGTATTCATGATCCCAAAAGTGAAACTGATGGAAGATGGTACGTGCGATTGAGCTTCTAAAAAGCGAAATTGATCTCAACAGATTAAGCTATTAAAAAAGAAGGCATTTGCAAAGTATTATGAGAATCACTTATTTCATTACTGCACAATTTACAATACACGTCCATCTTTTCCTCCTTACTCTACCGTACAATAACTCTGCTACACTTCTTATTACTCCACATAAGAGAAGAGCTTCCTTCAATTTTGGCATTTGATTCTCCTTAAACAACAAAGGGTAACTATCAGCTGTAGATCTCCGCAAAATCTCGCGCTTACAGAGCAGAATGATGTGTCTTTAGCCGATAAAGGGCAGAAAGCTGCTCTCTGATCGTATCTCTCCCCCCCATACATATGAAAGCGAATTATAACGTTTTCCATCCGTCTTCTTTTTCGGAACCAAGTGTTGATGTACTCCCGTGTATATTTATGAGCCGACGACGATGAACTCCCCACAATTTGCTTGCATCTTTACAGATTCTTGCATGCACCCTGCACCGTAATCTATTACCTATTACAGCGAGCACCGAGCACAAAGGCGAGTACAAAATTGTAAGCCCGCAAACAGCAGATGCAAACCCCCGTAATAACGATGATGATCTACGGACGAAGAAACTGTAACAAGAGCCAGAGACCACTCTCAGGTGAGCCTGTACAGGTGAGTCGTTCCTACAACCGTATGCATCACATCCTCCGTCTCTACCTTACAATCCAAGATTGCATTGCTCTCGTTTGCTTTTGTTTACACATGTGTTTAATGCACACATGCACTAGGTGAATTAAGCCAGTAGTCCGCTACGTGCCACCACTACCACGGCTACTAACCATGATTACTACCTTAATTTAATCTTGCCCCTTGCATTTGTATCTTATAATTTTCACTCCAATTATTTACGTGGATGAACTGTGTTGCGGTGTGGATCAAGTCCATCCGCTCTTGTTCTTCCTCGTAAAAAATTCTCCATCGATGCCCAAGCTCCAACCATGGACTACATGCCGTCAGAGTTAATCTTTGGGGGCATACCGACTGGGGGTTGCAGATTCTCGGACGTTTGTCTTTTACTTGTCTTGGTCTTTTAGAAGAACTGTTTTTGATTCATCTTTTGAAACAATTCTGCATATCTCCCTCTCTCTCTCTCTCAATCTTCTTGTCCACGTCCGCCGCCACTGCTACTTTAAGATTATCATCATTGCTCTCAGCTTCACTTTCTTCATCCCCCACCTCCTCCTCCTTCTCCTCCTCTTCTTGTTATTATTACTGCTGGCGGTGATTGTGGCAAGGTGGTGTGTGTGGTGGAAAAATGTTTGCCTTTTTCACACATTCTTTCTCCTGCTCAGATGGTAGTTGTAGTGCGGAGAGAAGAGA
This sequence comes from Sminthurides bifidus, assembly GCA_009872375.1. Classification (NCBI taxonomy): domain Eukaryota; kingdom Metazoa; phylum Arthropoda; class Collembola; order Symphypleona; family Sminthurididae; genus Sminthurides; species Sminthurides bifidus. The sequence continues at coordinate 15,251 of VRMD01000283.1, forward strand.
CACCACATCTACTTTATATTCTTCCTAAGCCATTTACTTGATTGTCATTCCTGTGCTGTGTCCTCCCTCGCACTTACGCGCTCTTTTGTCTTCCAGCAACTGTCCATTGCTTGTAGTACATTATTACTAGCAGTAGTTGTAAAATTTTATTTGTTTTTTGTTGGTGAAAATTTCAAAAGTCTTCGTAAAAGCCTGCTTCTCTCAAACGTTTTTATACCCCCAAACCACTTCTTCATTCGCTGTCTTTCCTTCTTCCTTCGTGCTCCGGTTCCTTCATCCACTTTCTTTCACCCCCGTGTCACAATTCCACGGACGTGTGATACTTGAAAATATCCGCCGGCCAATTCTCAGACTATTAACATAGCTTAGTCAGTTTTAATTGTGCTCATTAGCATACAAATTTTGTCAAAATCTCACACAAAACATCCAACTGTCTTCCACTCCCTTTCATTCCGTGGCTGTCTGCTCCGAAACTTGGATTTGTTCAGTCTATCTAAACCAAAAACGTTTTCGTCCGCGTCATCTCCGCCATTGTGAGAACAATAGGACCGACCAAAAGACTAGGAGTTTCATAGCATCGAAGGCTATAGTCGCACAAGCATTTTTGTTTCCTGCTAACAAGTAACGTTACTTTTGTGAGAAAAGTGAACTTAACAAACGGTTCGAAAAGTGAAAGAAATCGTTGATAAACTACGGGCTAAGAATCCTTAGCGTGGTTCTGGATGTTGTCATAAGGCTCTATTTTCATCGGAAAATTCTTTACTTTTAAGAAGCTACTTCGGATTCTGTATTTACGGTGCTAGTAAAAACAGTCAGTTTGTAACCAAGTGATTAATACCAGTCAGTGTACAAAACGTGCTTTAATTACCTGAACCTCTGAAACTACGTTCTGTGATGGATTCAGATCAAGTTCTGAAGAATCGCTTTAATATATCCGTGATTTCCATGGAAACTGAAAAATAATAACAGATCGATTAATGTCTGGACACCGTGTGACATTGCGTGTGGATCGTATCACTCAAGTACTTGGAGTGAAATTACAGTAAAAGTCATTTTGTTCAAACTCCATTCCAGGAACTGTTCAGCTTATGATAAGGAACAAGTCGTGAATGGACAGTAATAAATTTCCGCTGCGTGAAACCTCTAATTTCGTAGCGTGTTGCCTGATTGTGGAACTAGTTCTCGGAATTTACTGATTGTCGTATCGGAGAATCGTCATTTGGACACCTCTAGGAACGTGTGCTTTGGACTCCTGCACTCTTAATCAAGGTAATTAACAAAAGTCTTCTTCGGAATTCAATTAGCTGGTAATGGCGTCAACAGTGACGCTCTTCAGCCTTAAGCACATGGCTGATAGGTCAATGTGAATGGAGAAACTGTGTCAATACGAGGCATAGCAATTTTCAAAATTGGAGCAATGATCACCTTATATGCGGAACTGCAATGAGAATATACCTGTCGTACTGCGTCGTCATGGTAACAGCTAGAACAGGGCAAGAGAAATGGAAAGCTGTTGTCACGGTAATCCTTAGGAGGACTTGTACTGGAAACTAACTTGATCACGGAGCAGATTCATGAAGGAAGAAATTACGCATTCCACAGGTGCACAAGATCGTGCTGACTTACAATGCACTAGATTTAAATTATCTTCATACGGTGCAACGATTTAGTAAATTCGGTTTTTGCACATGAACATTAGCACCACAGCATTAAAGCAAATCAAAGCTTTCAACCAGCTCGGCACTTTCGTATACAGAACCTGTAGACCACCAAAGACGCTATAATTCATTAATTAAAGGCAACTCAATTAGCCTTTGAGAGGTTCGCGTGACTTGAGCAACTTAAGTCAGAAATCGTCTTGGTTTGCTGCGACTGCAGCCACTTGTACACACGGAAATCAGTTCCTGTGGAGGTGGAATTAGATAAAGTGCGTTTACAACCCAGAATCAAGAAGTTTAGTGGAAGAAAGATTTAAGTCAAGATCGAAAAAAATACAATACAAATAATAATTACGTTGACAAAAAACAGCAAGAGAGATGCGCTTGCTGACGGACAAACGTTGTCTTTTGATTTCTCTCTTGCGTGTTCAGCTCGAGTTTGACTTCTTTACCCATAAGGTTGCACATTAACAACACGGATGATGATGATGATCACCATCATCTCCGTCGTCATTACATCTCCCTTCTTCAACTCATCATGGATGAGAAACCGAAGGGAAGAAGCTGTACACATTAATTCAATCCGTCATTCAGTCAGTCAGACTGACTGCAGATTGTCTCAGACACAAGACAGGTGAATTGTGGGAGAAAAGTGTGGATTCGAAAAACAAGCAATAAGGAGTCGAGCAAAACCAACATAATTGCATCGATGCCGCTGATTCTTGGCTTATGGCCTGCAGTTCTGTAAGCACTTTGCCTCAGCCTGAGTATGGCTTTTGCCAGTATGTGAAAAGTGACATGAAATTTGTATCTGTCTGACCGGTGATGGTGTGCAAAAAATGCATCCCTCTTCATCCTCGATGAGTAATGAGTTTGAAGAATTTGCTTGAAGACTACTGCTTAAATCAATAAGGGTTGACCCAGGGTTAAGCACTTTTCAAATCATCACACGTGATTACCCTAGCGGGGAATCAATCATCCGGATGGGTGTCATGGGAAGGAGGAAAAATCCTTGCAATGAAATAAAAATTAGCTGTAAAGAATCAACCCGAATTTTGGTATACAGGATACTTTTTCCGTAGTATTCTGATCCAATTCAGTGATGTAAGGAGCCAATTTGAGTAATAAAAAGGCGAACAACCGTTAACAAAATGAATTAAGATTAAAATCCTTGGGAAATGGTGAGCATTTTAACTTCTGAACTACATCTGTTCAGCAGGCCGACCCCAGAGCTCTGAATATTTTCTAATTTTTGGCATTTGACCATTGCAAGAAATTTCTTTGAAAATCAGACAGAAATACACCTGAATCATTTTAGAATACCCCATAGTTGAATCTTTCTCAGCCACTACAAAGAAAAGTGAACGGAACTCAACTCTCGATTTCAAGATCACTCACCGAGTCCAAAATCTAAACACACTCAAAACAATCTGTCTGCTTCAGGGGTTCTCGTTACAGTAACCTGGTCCTAATAAGAAAGTAATTAGACGCTCGTTCAGTCTCTCATTTGAACAAGGCATTGGCCCACAATACCTATGGTCTCTATACTTATGTATCCTGCATTGCCCCGTTCATCCCTGTTACCTTGTCCAATTTCGTATCTTATACCTGTAATCTGCAATACTTGAGATTGCTCCTGAAGCATGCTCAGAGGCTCATCTCTCTCATTATTAGCTCATGTTGGTTTGTGGCCCAAATTACGCCTCTTGGCTTGGAGCGGAATGAGGAGAGCAGAATTAAATCAACACTGTGCAATTATTACCAGTTACGCAAAGCCGACAGAAGAAGATGCTTCCGCTAATTAGAGTATTGGACGGGAGATGATGAGGTTTCAATGCTGATTGCTCTGCCCACATCTCCTGCCAAGTTGCATCAACTCGATTAGCATCAATGTCTGGGGAATCTGGTCTAATTTACTAATTTCTGATCGCTTCTTTACTTGAATCCTCTTCATCAAATCACCTGCGTCATTAGTTCATACGGTGGATGCAACCAGGGCAAAGAAGCCATTCCACCCTTCAAGGGTTTTTCACAACGGTAGCTAATGAAGCCCAATGTTTGTGATTGCCCACACTCGTAAGTCATCCACCGTGTTCTTTGATTTGGTATTCTTACCAGATTTGCACACACAGATCATCGTCCGTTCCTTGAAGTTACCTGCTCTCAAGCCTGCTAACGGAGGAGTGAAAGTCAAATGTAATACAGACATCAGAGAGGCACATAGGATTAGCTCAAAAAAAGTTGAAAACTGCGGTTCAGGAAATTTTTCCGCTGGTGGATATCACTCGCTAATGATGAGTTGAACCGCGTTAATGTACACGCACTTTTCACAGATTTGAAAAAGAGGGAAGGCGCGGTGGTTTCTACACGTTTTTGCAGCAACAGCGAAAGCTTTCGTATAAATGTGTCATAAAAGGAGGAGGAGGAGGAGGATAGACCGAAGATGAGGAGCAATAAAAGGAAAAAAATTATACTGCTCTTGTTCACTGGGAAAAAAGCGATGAGGAGTTGTGAAACTGTGAATTCTTCAAAAACGCCTCAAAAAGCGTAAAGTGCAGTAAAGTACGTGTCATCAGGCGTCAGACGTCACAAGCAAATCGTAAAGTCAAGTCACAAAGAACAATCAAGTCTAGAAAAGACACATTGAACTCGGGATCTTTTAGCTGTTCAAGCCGAAGTCATTTCCAAAGTCAAAAAGTTCAGGCTTTTCACCTGTTTCTCAAAACCCAGATTGGTTGCATGCATTCGAATTCAATGCTTTTAAAATGGAAGAAAGCAAACACCTTTTCTTACTCCTTGGAAAACCGTACCCCCTGACCATTTAAAAAAAACAACTTTCCCAGCATCAAGTCAGTGCATTGCTTTCCTCCCAGGGCTCTTGCCTCGGTTACTGGGTTAGAGCTCCTTGTAGCTTTTTTTCCATTCCCTTAACTAGTACTGACCATATGCAAATCTAATTAGCCAAGCTCATCATCCCATCTGCCTCAGAGAACACAACATCCGCACCCCGCACACCCTCATTCAGGAGGGGGGGATGAACTCAACTTGTACCCAGTTTATATCTTGTGATACACAATACACACCAGTAAAAGTTCTAGGCTTGGCCTCTATTCATTATGACTTTATTGCACCCCCTCCCCCTAGGAATTAATGCATGACTTTTCACAAACGTTTAGAGAGACAACTCCGGAGAAAATACATTGAGACACAAACACACACACACACACAGATTATGCAAGGATGCCTGAAGAAAACGAAATGAGGGAGGGAGAGAGAGAGACACTTTTGATTGTAATCTCTTACTTACAGTATTTATTGTTACACGCATCTGATTCTCTTAAAGGCTCTCATGGGGTAAATTCATCCCCTGGGTCCAAGGTGTTGGATTCAAAAGAATCATCTGTATTGTCCGCTTCAAAGATCTCGCAGCCTTAAAGATGATAATGGATTGAAGGAGATGATGTGAAGAGAAGGAGACACACCCCGATAACATTGCACCATGAGCAGAGCAAGTAAAGAAAAGAAAAGCAGAGCGTATGTACATTCCATTACAGGAGTGCAGGCAGGTGAGAGATGATGCACACACAGAAACGGGAACTGTTCTCCTTGCAAGACAAATTCTGCTCTAGTTTCTTCTCCTGCTGTAGGAATTCTCTAAAATGCACCACACCCTTCATATATAATTATCTGGTATATTATTTCCATTAAACTTGTTGAAGAACGGGATAAGTGCTACAGTTATCTTGGCACAAAAAGCAGCCCTTCGTTCCTCTAAGGGGTGGCTGCACGTATATGGAGGACCGACGCACAGTGCAGCTACTGATGCATGTGGCAATTGCCATCTAAAAAGCCACAGTAGGCTGACCACTAAAAGTCAACCGAGCTCACGTCAATTGATAGCAAGTCAACAATGTGCACATGCACCTAAGTGGATACATGTAAGCTTAACACGAAGCACTGTAAAGTAAATTGAGTGGGGTAATTATTGCAAAACTGTAACGATTCTATTCTGCGGTAGTGGCTTCAGCTTCTTCGCCCCCTTCAAATGGTCTTCCTGAACCTGCTAGTCGGCACTCAATAAGTTTTTTATTGCTACGATAATTCAACCTCAACCCCTCTCTGACAGCTAGAGGATCGTCATGCCAACAATACAGGGTGAACATACGCACCTTCAACTGAGGAAAGTTAAAGCAAAGGAAAGGAGGGAGTTGAAAGCAAAAGCACCACTTAGATTTTGTTTACCTATACGAAAGGCATCAAGCAATAAGGATCAAAAGGACGGTAATAACTGTGATCATCCTCACAACTTCTCATCATCGTCATCATCATCATTACCCCTATCGGCATTATTAACTTACTTTGCTGAAAACTTGATTCACTTCTTCATATATGCTACTCTTTGAGTGGATTTCCACTCGGTTTCTCAGCGTCAGCAAGGCTAATTGTCGGTTACCTCTTTGACGATGACTTACTACGAGTTCAAACCCTCGTCGTCAGGCATTCAGCAACATAAAACCAGGGAAATAAAGCTCTGTATTGCAAATTTGAGCGATTTTGCAACAGTTTTTCAGTGGAACTGTAACGAATTGCTCCACCGTCGGCTCTGTTCCGTTGGTTATTTGAGCTAATTTGCCAGGAATTAGCATGGAATGAGTTGTCATTTTGGAAAGGCAGCCAGACGGCAGAATGTCTGTCGTAATTTCGGAATTAAGTTTGTGAATGTTCCTTGGCCTTATGCATGAAAAAAAATCTCTGTTCAGACTGCAGGTAGTTGTCAGACATGGCAGTACTTGAACCTTAAACAGTATGCCTTAAACAGGCTTTAGAAGCAGGGCCATGTGTTTAATCCACCCCCATTAATGCACCGGGGTGCAATTTCCCTTGTACTGAAGGAACACAGCGTACCATTACAGTGGCTGTGAAAAAGTGGAAAGAAGATGTTGAGAAACCATCTCATTCTGTTGGTGAAAACAAAGTTTCTCCAAGTGCAGATTACTGCAGATAACGTGCAATTTATTGGAGGCAGGCATTTACATGGCAGAATGCACGTAACTACGTTTTGTAGGAACATGAATTTGGGACTGACTCATCACACCTTTGGTTGCTTTGAAGTTGCTACTGAAATTGAGAAGTTCGTGTCTCTTCTCTTCTTCTTGGTAGCATAGGCCATGCCGATTGATGAAATTCAGGAGAGGTCGGGAGATGAATTACTTAATTCTACTGGGAAGCAGATAATGAATGGACTTGGATCGATTTTCTGTCATTATTCAAATGATTGTCATTAAAAAACGAGAGTAAATTGTCCATTTGTAACATTTACCGAGATTCAATTACAAGTATTGATACTGTGCCGTTGCCGAGAACTTGTAGACTGATGCGTTATCATCACAAATTGTTTCTGTAAATGTGGCAATTCACCAGCAAGAATCGTGCATCTTTCAAGTCTTGACTAACTCTTTATAGTTTTTAGTTGGTCCCTTGCCAAAACCAGGTGTAAGTTACGACTGGAAGGAAGAAGTTAAGTTTTTACAAAAAAAAACCTAAAGCTGAAAGTCTTGAGGCGATCATCATTTCTGTGTCCTGGGATTCACCACTGCGATATTGCACTTGCATTAAAATGATACACTTTTGGAGTATTTGGCCACTACGTGATTTGTATTTCAATCAGTTTCTGTCTTCATTCGCCTCTTCTGTTCCTCAATCTCAAAGATTTGAGGTTGAGCTTCGGCTTGAGTGCTGACGTGGGATTGAGGATATGGAGCAATACTACAGACTTTTGGTTCATTCCGTTGAAGCTTTCAGAAATCACCTTTGGTTTGGAGCCGACCTAATTACTTGTCGCTTCCGCTAGCTCTGGCTGATCTGTGAGTTTGGCAAAGTTGCGTTGGTTGGAATTTGTTATTTACGCTGCATATTTTATCTGGGATGATGACACCCCATCGCTCCTTGTTTATCATAGGCAGATTATTAGTTACCTAGTGAGAGGGAAGATTGAAGACTCCTTTGCTAGCTTTTGGGCCGGTGGTTAGTTTGTGTGACGTGATTTGGCCGTGTTTCCCTCCTGGGCAAAAGTTCCCTTCCTTCACACTTACAGCTCACGACTTGGTGACTGGGAGGAGAGAATGACCATGGAGCGTCTTTATTGCTAATTTATTCATGATTTACTACAAGCATCTAATCCACCATCAACACAGTAACAAACTCACTTCCTCTGGGCTACCTGCGAGAAATGAGGAAGATGTGCTTGTAAACCAGGGGACAAGAGATGAAGGAAAGGAGCCAGATTTTACCAGCTTTCAACTTGGAGAATTGGTGGAGAAGGCTCATCGGTTCGTCTGCCTCAGCTGCCCATACGCGTCTTTCATCCCTGGTAATTGTTGTCAGATTTATGCGGAATAATCAGAGCAATTTCCCTTTTGATCCGCTAAGAAGAACGTGCAGTTTCTGTGCTCTGTCCTGGCATTTTGTCTTCTCACGGGCGCCAAAAGTTCTGTCTTCTGTTTGCCGTTAGTGGATAACACATGAGCATGAGCCCTCAGGAATTTTGCGCCTTAGACTCAGGCTTGTTCGGGCAGGGTGTACGTACATATACTTGCACCTGTACAGTTTCTAATTTACTTTTTGAGCAAAGAATTAAGGATCATGGGATGCTCCGCCAAATTAAAAGATGAAATATGAGCGTCTTTAGCATTTTTATGTGCCCAATACTTTCCGAATTATAAGATGAGGAATACTAATCTTCATCAGACAGATTGAGATTGGGTAAGAGATTGCCAAACTGATGTGTTTTGGCCCTCTGACTTTTAACTTGAGACTTGATCGATCAAATGGTCAAATACGCAGGTGTTCTATCGTCACTTTTTGCAAGGTTGTTGCCTTCGTAGAATTTTGACAGATTGGATTAGATCGAAACTAGATCAGTGTAGATTACCGTCAATCAGGGGTGCAAAAAATTATGCGAATTCTAGCTACCTGTCTGCTTATCAGATTGGCAACTTCATAATTCTGTTTGTCTATCAAATTTTTTGGGCCTTGGGAATGAAGGGTTGAGAAGAAGGATTGGAGTTAACGAGAAATTGCGCATTTGTAATTACGATACAAAAATTCACACCCCCATTACATGCCCGTCCAGGCAGGTGCCATTCTTTTATTTGTTTGTGCCGTTAGGGACAATAGTTACGATTTTCACACGGTTTTGTATCATCTATCTGATTTAATATTCAGAACCAAACTACTTATCAAAAAGTAGGTAATTAACAAAAGGTATATGTGCACAAGTGTGCTTGACATTTTGACATTCGCACTAATTTGCCAACGCTACAGGTGGAACGCAACAGGTGGACATCTTCCTACTTCGAAATCACATCACACAAATATCATAAGCTCCAATTAAAAATTTCGCCACCTTGTCTCACGTGAGAGCCGCCTCCTCACATGCACCTCTTTGTTCGGTCCTTGTCAGCAAGCCGGTGAGGAAATCCTGCAATTGATCAAGCGACTAACCGAGCTCGCACCACTAATCTATAAAATCTTGAGCAGGTAAAGGTTCGCGAAATCATTCCAAGCTAATCGGAATTGCTAATTTGTGAACTAGCACTTCAATAAAAGTAACAAGCTACAATTATGAGATCGAGTCCGACTCCACGTCTCACCACAAACTTGATGAGGGTGGTGCAATAAAAAATTTCGGCAGTGGCACCAACCACCGCCGGTAGCATGCATAAATCTTCTTGGGAACGGAACAAGGAACAGATCGTAAGACTGAACAACTGAACAAAACCATCAATTCCTTTACATTCACACAGATTACGTTACAAGGTTGTGAACACGAACATTGTCGACTGAGGAATCACATCAGTTGGATTTGTAAAGGGCTGGTGCATATTAATTATCTGGACGAACTTTTCGAAACAATGGATGAAAAGCTGATGGAGAGAGACAAAAGATTTTTGGGAGGAAGACAAGTTTCCTTCTTCATTCTTTCAAAGTCTTTGAAGGCGGGGAAGTAAATCATTCACCAAATCCAAAATCAATTTCCCTGCAACCTTGCTTTAAGTTAGTAGCTAGCCTTGCTTCTACATTCTTTGGAGCTTCCACCCGGGGTTGAATCAATCCCCAGCAGGTCTGGATCAGCCCAGCAATGATAACCAAGTCAATTAACTAATGTCTTCTTTTCAAAGAGCCATGCACTTGACAAGGGTCAAGTGACCCTTTCGTTGCCCTTTTGTAGTCAGTGCTTTTGCTTGCCAAATGTCTACAAAAAACTCTAAGGAAACTTGTAAGACAAATGCTTACTTGTTCTCAGCCATTGTAATTTAATTCACATCTGGTTTCTGAACTTTAATCTCTCGGGCTATAAAAAAGTTACCTGTTAATTAAATATAAGAATGTACCATTGCATTAACTTTATTGCTGGCCCAAAGCACCGGCACTGGCACATTAAGCCTATTCGCCATATGCTTCTGTCCGAATGCCTATCAAATATAGGTAAATCAACACGTAGGAATTGTCTTGCTTGCAAAAACTCCGTGTAATTCCCCACTTTCAAAGGAAATCAGTCATAAGTTGCAAATTCAGCTTCAGAGGATCCTTTTCTGTAATTCATCAAATCATTCCATACATCACAAAGGAACGTAACCTAAACCCTGAACCCATGCTTTGGCATTTCCATTTTTTGCACATGTTTCACGATACGACTTTTGTGCTCCAGTGAACTTGACCAAAGTGAAAAGGTGCATCTCTCAGCTCCTCTGATGTCACGTTATCAAATATCCTGTTTCTCCGCCATATTTGATATTCAATCCTCTCCGGTCAATAACGTCCCCGTCCATAAGCAAACCACACAATCCACCCCCCTCCTTTACCTTACTTTCTTGAGGTTGCACTTTGAATGCAGGAACTGTACCAGTTGATCGCAACTTAAATTGCAAGGGAAGAGGCATCTGATATGCAAAATTCCCTTATGTATCTCCACACATTTCCCCCTGATACACTCTCACATCCCTGTAGGATCAACCCACTCTTGCGAACACTTTCCCAGCAACCTTGTGTTCTCGTATATAATAACAGAGATAATTGATAAAAAAAACATGTCACTGATGCTAACAGCCTGCTTAATATTCCTCTCGGACACGGCCGATTTCGCAGCTAAGGTAATGGCAATGCACATGTGCAAAAAGGCAGAAACAAAGTTCAACCGGTCAAATATGAACATTTAGAGCGATGCACTTTCTGAACAAGAGTTGATCTGACATTTACGAACTCCATGCACTAGGGGTTGACCAAGTCAATAAGACCATAAGACGTGATAAAGTCCAAGCTTTGAGGCAACATTGCCAATCTGGGGAAAGAAGAGCAGAAGAGGAGCTTCATCCCCTCGCGATTTCTTTATGGATTCCATCCGTTCAAATTTGCAAAACTGGAATATGATGGGCGCGGTTGGAGCAACTGCTCCAAGCTGTACTTTAAATGTCAGTAATCTCTCAAAAGATTCTCAGGTGCATCGATTTCCACCGTGGGGGCAGGAGGATTAAGATGTGTTTTTTTATGGTGGAATATTTATACTCCGTGATCTCATTGATCTCTCGGTGCAGATTTTATTAGCAGGAGGTGGTTCACGAGAGCATATCGTGAGAGGGAAGAAAGTGGTTGTAAGTCAGCAACACATTGTCGGTCAGCTTCTTCTTTTTCCACCTGGCTTCTGGGGAAGATCGAGTTTGTACCATGGTACTTGATGAGTTTCTTGGTCAGGATGCATCAAGATGCAATGAGATGCGGCACAATGGTTGCACCGATCAGGTGGGTTGCGTGTGCCCAGGATCGTAGATGTTGAAGTTGTCGGATGGAGTGATTTAGATCATTCGGTAACCAGTACCCGTTTACCTGAATAGCTCTACTTTGATCAGGCTTACAGGTGATGAGTCAACTACCTCCTTCCGCAAGACTTAAAGGTGATCTGAGTTCGATTTCCATGCTCTTATCACCTGATTAGAGCCATTATCAGATCAATGCCATCTTCGTCTTAATGTTAGCCGTTAGTGTACAAGACAGTAACTGTTTTCAGGCTATTGCATCTTTCCGTACCCATGTTCCATAACTCACCTTCTAGGACACCTGTGGCATTCACTCATATGATTCCAAAGCATTTAAATTGCTTACTGGCCAGTGATTTTTAACCCCCCCCCTTTGCTTTTGCACCCAATCCAAACAACAATCAGAATGAGTTAAATGCTCACTCCTGGCGTGTGAACTTGGACAAATTTTTGCGTAGGACAGGATACTACATACGCAAGCAAGCGCCTTACCTTAATCTGAGATGAGAACTACGAACCAGAACAAGTCACCTGAGCAACCTGAGCTTGTAAGGAGGAAAATCAAGAAATTGGAGAAGGTGAGCCGGAGAGAGAAATAGAGGCGGGGAAGCTTGATCCCAGTGATGAATTGCATTTGATCTCGTAAACTCACAGTATGTCGTCCTTCGCCCTTTGGCCGTCTCATCCCATCTCCATTTAAGAATTATTGGATTTAAAAGGATTTCTATCCCAGGCCAGCCCGTACAGTCCTTATCACGCTAATGAAATATTCAATCAATCCCTTTAAAAGCTTATCGCAATTAATGAGCTTTAGAAGCAGGCAGAGCAAGCCACATAGCAGTTAGGCAGCCTTGCTCCAACTCTCAAACTGGAATTAAATAGGAATTGGATGCGCGCGCACACGCGTTTACGCAAACTGATAAGAACACCGTAGCAACATTGGCCATTCCAACGGTCTTCTCCTCCACCTTGGCCAAGCCTATCAAAGCCTGGGCCAAACCAGAACCAAAATCAAATCAAGTCCGATCTAAAGTGTAACAATTTCGCCGTAATTATCAATACGAACATGAAAATGTAAACCTACAATTTAGGAATTTCTCATTACCGAAACGCCTCATCATCATGAGAACGATCATCATCTTCCTCATCATCAAATCACCATCATCGCCGTCATCCTCATCAGAGTCGTCAACCTCCTTTCCGCCGTCTTCACCTGAACCAAAGCACGTATGGAGCCAATGAATGAACCCATCGTAGTTTTGTAGCCAAGTGCCTCGCGATACAAAGATTAATCCGCCATTTTAATTATGTGGAAACGATTCATAAAAAGGGAGACTTGATCAAACTCCTGTCCTCAAGCAATAGACTCTCGTTTCCAAACGCCATAAAAATTCTTTCCCTTCTTACATTCCTTATCTCTAGAACGTGTGCCGCAGCTAAAGGCCTTGACGGCAATGAGGCAGTAGGCTGCGGCAGCAGCGCAACGTTGTAACGTTTTGTAGTAGTGTTTACTGCTAAATGTAATGGAATGCCGATATTCCTTTATTTGACATAGGCAATTTATAAACGTATTCAATTATAAATTGAAGAGAACTTGGTGTACGTGCACGGCTTTGATGTTATCGTAAAGTCGTTCATGATGTCCGAGTCCTTGCATTAACATTGAGGAAGGAGCAATTAAATTCGCTGCGTATGTCAGGCTGTCGTAACCACAGGGTTGGATAGGAAGCATGCTGATGCGGCATTAAAGCTATAGTTGTTGATGAAAAAAAGTATATGGAGGATCACGTACTAATTACTGACTGGCTCAATCAAACTTGCTTCTAAACTACATTAATTAGCACCGGATGGGAAGACAAACGGAAACCGCATAAGGAACAACAGCGAAGCCTCTTGTTTTTGTGGTTTACCTCTCCTCCTTCGCTTCGTGTGAGTTTCTTCAAGGGTTGGAAAATGAATTANCCTCCTTCGCTTCGTGTGAGTTTCTTCAAGGGTTGGAAAATGAATTATTGAATTGGTTTCCGAAATTGCGACTTTCTTTCCTCCTGATAGTTTTCGAGTGAATTTTCTGGGTGTAGCCATACAGTTGGTCTGTTTTTTTTCTGGTGGCGGGGGTGAGCGGGAGAAAGGAAAGTCTGGTTTCAAAAGCCCAGCGGCTGAGAAAATCAATCGCTGACTGCGGGAAAAAAATACGGAATTATTGAGATCCGTCCTACTGTCGATCGTGTTTTCGTCAAAAAGGAGACTTGCTTTCAAGAGCAGCCGGTCGTTAGTGTCAAGTGTCAGAGAATTTCACGGATCAAGTTTTGTGTACGGTGTTGGGACGGGGCGTGGTTATAGTCACATGGCACGTCAACGTCAATCAAAAAATCCAGCACGCTGAAAGCTTCGTCCGCCTCGTCTAGACGATTCGGATTGGCACTACTGGACTTGCTAACTTGTCAATTTTTGGCCCACAAAGGAAGCAGTAGAAGAACCAAACCTCAAAATCAAATTAGGCCCATTTACCTGCTGACCATTTCTCAAAGGTCAGGTCTGGTATGATCTCAAGCCTCTAACGTTTTAACTTGATGGAGTAGCGGAATATTTCAAGGAAGCTTATCCATTTTGCAGAAATGCCTGTACGATTGTCGAACTTTCTCCTAATAAGTGCACTGATGGCCAGCAACTCCTTCCTCACAACCGCCATTAAGTATGACCGGAGGTTTCACATGGACGAGGAGGAGCTGACAAACATGTTAGATTCCTTACTTCCAGAGCACAGTCGTGTAAATCTGGATCAAAAGTTGAGAAAACGAGATGAAGATCCCATGGTACCGGCAAACATACCAAGATTGGCAGCGATTTTACAACTATTACAATTACGACGACGGTTACGATTACTACGATGACGATTAAGGGTCAAAGGGTCCTTTTTAGTAAAATCTAGTCCATTGAATTCTGTAGTGATAGACTCGAACACCTAGTATGTTTATTAAGCCTCTGATTACCAGGACTCGACATGATCTAACATAACTCCGCTATTGCAAAACGTTAGAGTTTGCGATTTTCGACGTCAAACTCTGATATTCAACTGAGCAAACATATCCAAAAATGAGTATTAAGCAAATCGTTGGAAAAAGTTTCAAATCAGTTTGCAATCATTCGCCGATTTCTACGAGGATTCAACTCTCTCAGATTTTAATCGATCTTCCTCTACCTCAAATCTCATCCTGCCAAACAACGATCAACTTTCACTCAAGCTTTTATCAGGCCGTTATGTTAAGTTTTTTCATTAAATTCAACAAAAATTTGGTTACATGCAAACCACATAATGCACATCCGCAGCATCGGAACATCCACATCAAATAATCTTTTCGCCAACATCCCTCAATTTGCGAACCTTTCGAGCGACCAACTCTCATCCTCAAGGCGAATTTAGCAAGCTCGACTTTCTTGCGGCTACCGCACGGTAGTACAACACAGGGCTTGCAACTAATAAAAAAATCACATACACGTCTGAAATTTTTTATTACGAAAGTTATTTCACAACCCAACAGAATCATTCAACCTCAGTTCAGTCAGTGTAATTGTACCATCGAAGATTGCGATCTAGACCATCTTTGGGGATGTGGAATTACTCCTACTGCTACGATGATGCACGTGAAATGGAATGTGATTGAACTGAACAAACTCAGTTAGCTCAACTAACGATATGTGGAAAGCTAGATGATGACTCGGTTTCGTCTTTCTCACTAAATTACATTTTTTCGAATTCCCCAAATGCAAAAGTTCAAATGTACTACTAGAAGAGAAACTGAATTGAAAACTCTCGATGTCTTCCAACTCAGCAGCGTTACTATCTTCTTCGCTAGTTACAACATCTCGCTCGTAAACTCCAAGCCCTCGGTCGGCGGAAGTCACAGGGGCCTTTGCCTTTGCCTTAAGGCCAGAGGGAAAAAAACGTTTCAGTCTCTCGATTCCTTCAAACTTTGGTTTTCCGCTACTTACATATGAGTGTGCTCATGAAATCGTTATCGTTAACGCTACTCGTAATTTATTGTCACTGTAGCGAATCCTTTCGGCGATGCGTTGTTGAGTAAGCGATGAAACCGTTTCTTCTTTCTATTTCCACACACACTGTGGCCGACCGTGTCTTATGATCATGTGAGCGCTGTCATGTGTAGCCTGTGGTCTAATATTTTTTTGCCAAGGAGTTGCACAGGTGTAAC
>VRMD01000284.1:0-30931 GCA_009872375.1 Sminthurides bifidus
GTAGGAGGCTCCGCAGTTAATATTTACCGGGATCTCAGGTTTCCAGATTCTCGCACCGATAAGGAGCGGCGAGCGAACCGCCTCTGAATAATTTACTGCCGTGGTATAGAAATCTGCACAGCATCGCATACTCTACTCATCATTCTCATGTTGGACTTGGAGACGATCTGAAGAGGTGAATCCAGTCTATAGTCAGGCATACGATACGATGCTTTTCCCATTTTGCTAACATAGGAGTAACTGTTTTCGATGTATTTCCAATTTCTTCTCGTGGCTTGTAAAACGGAGAATGCGCCACATTTCACGTATTCCAACCTTGAACTGAAGCTAGTGCGGACGTGAGGAGGGGGATTTGCCATGGCGATCTTCCATAGAAAACACTTGGGGGATGTTGTTTACCAAGAACCACAGTTCATTGCTAATCTGCAATGATTTCGCAACCGATAACGTTTCCAGGAGAAACTGCGTCTGAATCACATATTTTCCTACATATGATATGGATTGAACTCACATGACCTGATGGACCGAGAACTTGAAATTGTACAAAAACCGAATAGCTGATGTTACAGAAGCTAATGAGGGGATTTTATGGAAATGACAGATTAACGCTTTAGTTTGCAATTATTTTTCCATGGGATTAAAAGACAAGACCTGTCTCTGTCTCTGTCTCTGTACAATGGTCATCTTGTATTAAAGCAATGGAGCGTAAACGTCGCAAAAAATTAAGCTTCAGCAGCTGGGTAAAAGATTGGCAAGGATTGAGAGTAGCATTAGCCTTAAATTGCTGCGAAATCTTCCGTGGGATTAAAATCTATGGATTGAATTGACCATTTAATAGTTTTACTCGTGGAGAAATGTCGGATGATCTGCAGACGCCTTATGGATTTTGCAGATTATGCATATCACGAGGAAAATCTGCTCATGCTGATCAAGTCCCGTTAGGGTACGTTGTATTAACTTACGTAGTTGGTTACTCATGTCGTCGATTACGTTTCAACGTGATTTGATAATCACACCACGCCCTCCGTCATGCGAGCCGGGATTGGCCAGAAGCGAGGGGCAAATGTCAACCTTACGTAAGTTTAGACAAACAAGATCTGTTGTCTGTTTGCAGAAAAGATATGCGCACTGCTGCGAATTTAATTTATTCAGCGGCACATGACTTATGACACGTATCGGCTGAGATCCACGGAATGGTATTTAAGGCGACGTTTCGGTATCAGCAAGACATCTGAACTTCAGTAACTGTTCTGATAACAGTGTCTTGAAGAGTTCTCAAGTTATCCCAAACTAAAAAGATTTCAAAGCGATATTACAAGTTACAAGTTATAAACTACAAGGCGGTTGTCTCCGTGAATAGAATTTTTGAAACACTGATAAAAGTTAACCGTATTTTCAATTACTTTTCTTCGAAATGGCTACTTCGAAAAATTTGTTAATTTTCGGAGTCTTGTGTCTCTGCTACTTGAGCACTGCCTCGGCCATTGAGCGTAATTGCACAGCTTACATCAAAGTCAAATCTACTGGTAGACTCAACTACCTGGCGGAAGTGAATTTCCCAGCGCCAAAGTCTGTCCAGGGCCCATGGTCCGCTGAAATGCAGATGGACATCCCGTTCACGTTTCTTGGGGTGAGTGAAAGTTTTGAGTTCTTGTTATGGTTTTGACCACAAGTCAAAAACTGGAAAACTGAAACTTAAAATACAAATTAGCTAATTGTGACTTAATTTTGGCTCAGGGTTGGGGAATTTGGCTTAACGTCGACGCTGAAGATGGCACTGCCCGAATCCGAAGCAAGGACGACGGTAACGTTACCATGGGCGACCCGATTTCTTTCCGGTTCCGAATCTCCTGGCACTTGGATGACGCCAAGCCCACCGTGATCCTGTTCAAGTGGGAAGATACGGTCATTTGCCACCCTACGATCGGAACTGCTGATTCCATCAGATCTGTCAAGAGACGTCGCTACGACGAGATGAGAAACAGGAACCCCAGACGCCGCCTCCGGGTCAACTAAGGGATTCAGGGTCACGACCTATTATAGCTTTAAGTCCAGTTTAACTACTTTTACAGTGACTGAACCACTTTTCGTGGTGTACCTGTGTTACTCCCTTGAAGACTGTTAGTTAGGAGGATTTCTAGTCTAATGCACCTGATAAGATTACCACCAGTAGTTAAATACGATTCCAGTATGAATGCTTCACGAACGTTCTCATTCCTATCGCTCCTCTTTTGTAAGTAACTGTAAGCCTAAAGAATAAACGTTGGTCAGGCAAATCTCAGTCAATTGCAATTTCAGCTTTATTAACATCAACTAATACAAGGTCCAGAACAGAACCTGAAGCACGAAGAGGCACCTTGATCGATAACATCGATAGGATACAAGCATCCAATTCTTGGAATTCATTCCATGTCGCAGACATGCTCACTTCGGCTTACCATGTAGCCACAAAATGTGGTATTGACAGCACCCTTTGGTGAAAAGCTCATAATAGCTTGTCGTTGTATCACTCCTGGCGCTTCAAGTACCGGCTCCGCCCACCTTGTTAGTCTTGGAATAATTACAGTTGATAAGGCTCTTTAAGCAGGTTTCCGAGCTGGTGTTGAAAAAAGAGCATACGTGAAATATACACACAAGTACAGAAATCAAATAAATCTTCACACCTATCATCAACCTCATCCTGCAAGTCTTCACGGCTTTCCAAGTACCATATGTCTGTATCCAGCCCCGGGCTTTGGAGATCGTAACGCCTTCTGAACTCAAGTGTGAGGGAAAACGTTGGAGTTTCACCAAAAGTTTTCTATCCCTGTGCTTTTTAGTGAAACATCAAGTGTCTGTGTTCTCATTGCTTGATGTGGCAATCTCTCATCAGTTTGTGAATATGAAGCTCACTTGAAATGATTCCGTCGACTCGGATGTATTTCCTTCAGACCAGATGTGCATCTCTATGTGAATCCGGTACTCGACATTTTTTACCGCGTAAGCTCGGCGGCCATTTGCCATATTTTGTACCTGCAATAATTTATTCCACTTTAGATTAATCCTTAATCACCTCCCAGCTTTTTATTGCCCGGCAATAAGTTTCGTCTATAGGGGCGACGTGGTCACTGCAGGCAGGAAAGGTCTCGAATCTTCGGATGTGATTGCTCTGGTTCAGGCTCAAGCACAGACCTAAGTAAAAGACCGGGTAGCCCGATCTTTTACGTGACCCATAACAAGGTAACAATTTAGCACAAGTCTTGTTAAGGCTTGTTAACCTCCAGTGACTCCTCTCACATTAACTTATTACACCTGGGATATGAGTTGCCCGGTATCTGTTCCAAAGATCACGTATTCACGAAACGGCTGGCCACGTTTAACAGATCTCGTATCTTTAATAACTGCCTTTGAGATATAATCCAATTCATGAAATAAACCACGTTTCTAACGAGTGAGAAACTGATAAATCCCTTCCCCAAGGCGGAATCTCTCTCCCTCCGTCTCAACGACCTGACGAGATCGACCCGAGTCATGTGGGATTGTAAGCTACGATTGCAACGTAGGATTCACGTGGACCAGTTTCAAGGAACCGGAGACCAAATCCAATTAACTTTACAGACAACTTTTTAATTGCAATTTGTTGCTGAAACTACAGGTAAAGGTGCCACTGATGGAATCAAAGCTGATAAAAAATGAAGGGCAAAGCAACATGAAATTGAATCAAGTCGGAGCTATTGCCATCACGAAGTGAAATGGCATCGTTACTTTATTCAGTCTCTCTAATAAGGTGCTTTTATATTTTCGCACTATTTCCTTTTCCGACCGGAAGCTGAAATCAATTAAAATTCCATCTAAAAAGTAGTAATAAAATTCCTCAATTTCAGACTGAAAACCATACAAAAAAGCCACTTCACTTCCCACACAGCTCTCAGAGTAAACAAGTGCGAGTCCTTTGAAGAGGTGCCCGACACCCATCAAATTTGTAGTTACAACAAAATCGTTAGCGTATCTAGGTCTCCATCCTCCCAAGAAGCAGAAGAGAAAAAAAGTAAATAAATACCCGACACTAGATTGCAGATAGAGGAAGGAAACAACAACTCCTCATTTCACTCTCTCTCTCTCCCCGGTCTTTCTTGTATTCAACCCTGAATACTTTTACGAGTACCTTGTTACATGTACCTCGTTTAGACAACAAGGTAGGCGTTTTCTGTCCAAGAAAGCTGGGCTGTTAATAAAATGCCTTGAGTGGCGAAGGAGGGTTTATTTTAAAGTGTGAGAATAATAACGAGAACGGAACAGTTTTAAAAAGTTATTTATTTACCATTCTCCCTCAACTGCTTATTACCTGAGCCTGGTTCACCTGGAAGGTGATGCGTTATTACCGGCCGTTGTTTCAAGATGGGCAGATACCATGACCAGGCCATGGTAGTACATACGCATGATGTGGGTACTCTCTCCTTGAGTCATTTTACAATTCATTTGCTACTTCCTTTTTCTCAGGAGTTTGAGAGCCCGCTTTACATTTTACATACGGGCTGAATATGGGGCTTGTATCAATCAAATCCAAAGGTTAACAAGGTACGCCGCCATAGTCATTTCAGGCACAATATAAAATGGAGCTATAATTTGCTCTTTCTATTCATTGGATTTAATTCAGTAGGTGAGCGAGCATATGGTGTGCAGCTTGTTGCCGTACGTACGAAATTACAAGGTTGTTATAAGCCGCTAAAAACTTTTATTGAACGCCATAAGGTGTGGGTACGGACCATGAGGACTTTTTCAAGTCAAGGTGTCCGAGAGCAGAAAGTGAGAAAGTGATGCGGGTGCAGGTAAATTATTTTACCAAAGGGTTCCGACACGGGTCGCGAACATGAGAGACAAATGAACACCGGTCGATCGCTAACAAGCTTTGAACTTGGGACAGGTTGACGGTCTACAGGTGACTAATAGGAAAGAGGGAGGGTTTGACCGGAAGGTACTACTGGAGTCATCGAGTATCTGCCAAATCGAATCTTTTATTAATTTCCTTACTGTTCTTGATCGAGTGCATGTCTATTAATTGTACATGGTGTACTATCCGTTATCTTGACCATGAGCCCTGAACAGACAACCAACGTGTACATACAATCTACAGCGAAAGGCCCGTGAATAGTTTTCAGATGGTAGATCGTCTTTTAACTTAGGCAATGATCCGTTCTTGCATTACTTTAATGCACTTAATTTATTTGCAATGCAGATTAATTGATCCAGGAATGCAGTCTGATGATGAAAAGGGTTGGCTTCAAACCTTAAGCTGTTTCGATCATGACAAATTCCTTAAAAGCACACCGGAGATTGAGGATGAGGCAGGAGATCGCTTCAGCCCTCCTTTCCGTTTCGTTCTCATCGTAGCTTTAAGACGTTGTTGTCAAGTTTTGTTGTTGATTCGGTTCTTGTTCCGTTTCTTAACGTTCTTGAGCCATCCCATGTCAGAAAGTGAGAAGTGGTGATGATCATGCCGACTCCCTTTGTGAGGCTTGGCAAAGGCCTGTGTTTTGCAGCCTGTTGGTGTTGGAAGGCTCGGGGCATGTAGGCACGCAGGCTAGACTGGCTGGTTAACTAAGGTGACTGGTTGTTGGCATGTTGAATTTTTGATGGAGCTAACAAGGGTTAAGAAAACTGGATGATGATGAAAGAATCAAGGGGTAATTTTCTAGTTCCCTGCTCACTCCTACTCTGTAATTATGAGTACGTTCAGCTCGTTTGTTCCTCAGCCAGCCGTCATCGTTCCAGCCATGGTTTCCTTCATTCCAACTTCACGGAGTCAGTCAGCTCCTCGGAAGAGAGGAGAAATCTTTTAAATTCAACTACCTTCATATAATCTCCCATCACCTTTCCCTTCTGGATCCACCTCCTTGTTTAATACAAATTCAAATAAATTCCCAATAGTTTTTTTTCTCTCATTTCTTCACCTTTATACTTTTTCTCGCAGTCTTTTTCCTCGCCTGCTTCCTTCTTCTTTTACTTGTTGCTTTGAGTCAGAGCTGAGCCCTCGTTCTTTTCATGCCTTGTTTAGTCACCTCTTTTCAGTCTTTCAGTCTTTTAGTTCCATTTGAATTCATTTACTTTACTTGAGCTCCAGCTCGTGTGTTTCAACGCTTTTGCGTTACCATTCCGTTGTTCTTGCTCATCCTGGAATCGGAATTCATTTTTCCGCGGTTCTTGGATTTTTACCCTCCGATTCTTTACTTTGAGCCTATTCTTTTTCAGACTTGAAACAATGTTCGGTCTCAGCGCTTGCAACTTCTGGTGCTGTCAGATCTTACTTTAGTCTCACACCAAACCTTGATAGTAAAACCGGGCTAGAAGACCAAGAAGCATAGTTTGGTTCGGACCTGGCGGTAGCCAATGCTAAATTACACATTACATAAGATTCATCAAGCGCGTGAAGCTCACGTTGCGCTACTCGCCTCAGGCTTTGTTTATTTGATACCGTGCCGAAAGTAAATTGCACACATTACGTTTATCTCAAATGAAAATACCGGTTCCGGTCCGCATTCACTTTTTCTCCGCACCGACATTACAAATGCTCATTGATTTACTCCACTTGCCGCTTCCCACCTTCCCACGTCCTGGTTGCTATAGCAACACTGGATGGATTGTAAGCTCCGGCATTAACCTGTGTCCAAACCGGGGCCGAAATCAAGACCGTGCGAGCCGTTCTCGGCTCCTGCTACCTAACAAGATCATTGCATCCTTCAGCTCATCATTAGTTATTTCGTTAGGTTCCATTGCCACTGGTATCACTTATAAGCTTGCCAGCAAACAATAAAAAATGGAGCAGAGATGGAGCGGGAGCATCTCCCAAGCTGTTGCTGTCCAGGAGCTGGAGCTCAACTCGGTAGATTCGACCAGAGTTCACCGTCATGTATGAGCTACCATGTTGCCAAATGGTAATCCTCATTTAATCCTGGCCTTCAGCTGGATCTTTGCTAATAAAAATTAATTATCGGGGCATCCTCCTCATTCCTCAGTGTTAGTTCCAGCCTGGGATGGAATTCCAATTGGGCAAAGCCGGTACACAGCTTAAGTTAGTTAGCTCGGATCTTACACTACAATGTGGTGATGGAACACAGACCAAGTCCCGGACCAAGTCCCAGCTTAAGCTCGTTAGTCGATAATCAGGTTCATTTCGCAGTTGTGCCGCTTACTACTTCGCCCTCGCTGGGCTGCTGTCAGTTCATCTTCTTTCCCTGCAATCCAGGGCCTGAATTCTGAAACGGGGCACAATTGGTGTGATGATGAAGCATCGAGCTTACGACTCAGGAGTGATGAATTCAAGCTGGATGTTGGCATACGGAAGCGTCATTCCAAGCTCTACTTGAGTCTGGTTGCATGGATTCTGGAGATGATATCAGCGGGAAAAATAATCAGCTCCCTGAATAACACACGTAGGCTTCAATCCGGCTCATCTTAATGGATCTCATTGTTGTGTCGGTTCCTGGGAGGCTCGATCTTGTTTTCATCTTTCCTTGTGTTCCACTAAGCCTTCCTGGAT
This sequence comes from Sminthurides bifidus, assembly GCA_009872375.1. NCBI lineage: Eukaryota > Metazoa > Arthropoda > Collembola > Symphypleona > Sminthurididae > Sminthurides > Sminthurides bifidus. The sequence goes on from VRMD01000284.1 coordinate 7,517, forward strand.
CACGGACATTTGTCATTTGATTATTGCCTGGGACTGACTCATGTACAATGGAGGAGGTTTCCGTTCCAACTGGAGAAAGGATTAAGGAAGGCATCAGCCTTCTAAAGGAGAGTCATTTACCAATATTAACGTGTTTAGTAAACCACCAGAGGTTCAAACAGTCACGGGGTGGTATGCTTGCCACCCGTACTTTGAAAGCAGTTTGAGTCACTGATAGAATAAATAGTCCCTGGTGGACTGTCCTGTCACGGTTAGCCATTGGACTTTTACAGTCTTTGAATATTGTCTGACATTTTTTTATAAAAGCTCATGCACATCTAGGCGTTAGACACAATGAACTATTTTCGTGAACCAAGTCTTTTGAATTTTGTCAAGTCTCAGCCTCTGATAAAATACACCCCGAACACAAGGATGAGCACTTGAGGATTCATCTCAGACCTGTTTGTGATCGGGCACCAACTCCATGCCGAAGCTCTAATTGAATCAATTCATTTTAATGAACCCTACTGAAATTAGCCCTACATGCCTAAATTGAGTATCGGTTTGCACACCCTTTGAAAAAATCTAATCAAGCGGAAGAGAAGGGTCCCAGGGATCTAACGGGTGAAAGGCCCAGAATTTCATTTCGAAACTACAGAGTTCATCATCAACCATCCCCCATTCTCAATAACCCATGGTATTTAGCACAATCCTCATCCTCATGTTCGCTCTTCGCATATTGATACATATGCACTGAGGTACAGTTCACTGAGATAACTTTCAGTCACTTGAATCCATTCATCCTCACCCTGGTTTCTCTTCTTTTCAACTTTGATTATGGAGTTTGCATACATTAACCCATCTGCTGTGTAACTGGGCTGGAATGCATGGAGATTGATACAAGAGCTTTCGCAATACCAAATTAAATGAATTATGCATATTTTCTCTTTTGATTCAACCGTGAAAATTAAATCACGAGGGCCCGTGCCTATTTAACGTCCACAAACTTTCACTCTCTCGTCTCTCTTCCACCTTCCACATCCCCCGTCCAATGTTCTCCATCCCCACAATTCAGACAGACACTAATTATTACACATGCATGTCGCAACAGACACGACAACCCGACCCTAATTTGAACGTGACTGAATGTTATTGGAAAATATAAAAATATACGTACTATCTCTCCAAAATATCTGAATCAGTTAGCCAAATTAGAATTGCTCACCCTGTTTTTCATCCCCCACCCCCGATTTCAATACAGTGCTCCTCCTGAGAATCCTAAGGACAAAACATCATATTGGCCCTTGTACTCGTTAGTAGGAATTGGCCCTGGTGGCAGGATCATTTCTCATAAATAATCAGTAGCAAATATCGGTTCGATCTTATACATACAGGGTGCCTATCACAGGGGATCAGCGAATCATAAAAAGGTGGAATTTTTAATAAGGAGTGTATGAATCCATGTATATGTGGGTCGAAGCATTCAGTTGAAAGAAATGGCTGCCCTAGTACAAACTGTACATAGGCTCTGGCTCATTAAAATTCTGCAATAATTCCCGACACTGTGGTAGCTGCCCTTATGTGTCAAAGTACACGGCCCAGCTGCGTTACGCATTAATGGAGTCAGTGTACTGAATTAGATCAGGATGGTTTTGAATACGTATATGCAGGAGCTTGAAAAGAAAGGAGAACATGGTGAAGGAAATGAAACATGTATTGAACCAAGTGTGTATCTCCTGCTATTTATCTTTCTCCCTGTGTCTACTGTCTATTGACTCCCAATTGTGAATATGATTACCCAAAGGTTATTGATGACATAAGAGAGGGAGTCAAGTGAAAATGCCCAAGCAATAAAAAGGAGGGAACGCGTGTGTCTACGTTTAAGCTATGATCATATTTGGGCGGCGTTAATCTGATTATATGATGGATGATGCATTGGACACGTTTGCATTCTTTTGGCTTAATTTATATCAGTCTAGATTCTTTTTTCACTAAGGATCATCCATTACCACGTTAGCTTAAGCTTTGTAGGCCTCTGAGGAAAGGATGGACACGTCCCATTGTCAAAGACGCTTCAGGGGTAAGTCCACCGGGCCTACTTAGTTACACTATCCACCAGGTTGCCATGGCAACTGACTCTGATTCCTTAGCCAAGGATTCAGCTGTCAGCCCTACTCTAAGAAGCTGCATTTTGTAAGGACAAAGCCACTTTTTGTATGATTTACAGCCTTGGTGTTTTACCACTTAGCTTAAAATTGCAACATTTGAATTTATGCAGTGGAGCCTGCAATGCGAATTTTCCCATGCACTGACTCCCCGTGCATGTGCAATGTACACATAAAGGATTTTCATCCATTGCAAAACTGGATTACGGACTGGAAAACTCTCGGAGACTGCATGAAGTCTCTCTTGGCCATTCTTCATCCGCATTGTTAAATAAGCAATCTCTCTTGTTGATCTTGTTATGCTACCAAGTGGTGTATTTGTATTCTAAATTGGGTTGCATGCAGTGTTTAAGTGACTGCTGGCGGATGATTCATTGGACTGGGAGAGAAATAAATTCACATCAGAAACAGAGCACTTGTTGTTCCAAAGACTATGGCTTTACAGATTCATGCAGCGATGAAATTATCACTGCCTCCTCCCCCCACCCTCGACAAAAGTCTGTGAAACAGTTTCCAGCTCTGGGCTCTAAAAAACTGTGATGGCACAGCCGTTGAAAACTTTGTACTACCAACTTGTTCAAAGTGAGCACTTACTCACACTTGTTCCTAGTGTGGAAGGAGTTGTCTTCTCAAGACGTTTTTCCCTTTTCACATCCTTTCATTGTGGAGGAAGGAACTCCGAGAGCATTGCGTTGCATTGCCATGGTCGAATTACATTGGAAGAGCCGACTTCGTTACTCAATGTCTGGGCCTGTGCAAGAAAGTACAGTCTAAAAGTCCTACTGTTTCAACTGAAAATGAATGAATGAGCCGCATTGTTGAGCGTTGCATTGGGAGAAGATTTGTTGGATTTTTTTCGCGCTTTTTTACCGCCCTGCTTTAGAAAATATTGACATTGACTCGGACAAGACGACCGTATGACTAAATTATAACTGGGAAGACGCCCACCATTTAATCTTGAATTAACGCCGGGACTAAGATGAATCACAGGCTGAAAAGCAAGCCTACAAGGGAGCAGAGCAGCCAGTGACTGCCTCTCTCAGTCAGACCTCATCAGCCGATGGCATTGACTCATTGACACTGAACAGATTCTCATTTGATCCGATAAATAAATAGGAAATATAAAAGGAGAGAATGAAAGGAACAGGAGCGAAATAGAGAGAAATACCCAACTGATTTCATTTCATTCACCCAATCCAATGCACAATCCGATCAAATCACGGGATACATGTATACGAAACATCAGTCATGTACATACAGGCTACAGGTTGGTTTTCAGCCTTCTTGAGCAACTCGTGCAGAAGTCAATCGCCTGCAAGTCAGAGTTGATCAACGTTTAAGCTTGATGGCGCATCAAGTCCGTTAATAAGAGAGACAATGATCTCTCAGCGCTGGCATTAGTGCCGCCCCCTGTGGAGATTCTTGGGTGGAGTCGGAGCGATGGGCATTCAAACTCGGGTGTATTGTACACAGGTGATGTGAATTGAGATCATGAACGAGACACGAGATAGACTGTGCTAAAATGTAAGGCTACGAAACATGTACAGTCTGTCCAAAGCCTCTTGTGGTGATGTTGATACGCGCTTTTGGTCTTCAGAACCAGGAACGTAAGACGATGGGCAATGTGACGTGCCACGGTGGAGTTTGTGGCAGGAACGAGGCCTTACTTTCCGGCTTTTGTAGCGCCGTGCATTGAAATCATCTCTCGGAATTCTTCCTTTCACATGTCCATGTCAAACGTAATGAGGGGATGAAATAGCATTTCTGGCTCAAGATTTCCCGAGCGGTAAAACACAAAATACGCAGCTGGTTCCGAGAAGCAACTTCAGGGGGAATACACGTTAAGCGTGTGCCCAACTCCATTTGTTTGTAAGACCAACCATCGCATTTAGCATGCACGGTGCCTACCTGCATGACAGGTAGTTTTCGTTTCTTGTTCGCAGCCGGGTAAATTATCATGATTTATAAGGTCAAAAAACCGGTTGGACTTGGAGAAAAATGTGCAATTTTTCTATCCAAAGTTTGCAATTAGGATTTACACTTGCGCTAACAAAGAAAAGGTACGTGCCATTACCTGTAATCTGGACACGAGTAAATTCACTGGAAGAGGGGGGAAGCTCAAAAGTAAGTTGTTAAGCCAGGAGATGTTGCTAACCATGAAATGAAGTGCGGCCTTAAAGTTGAGTTCAGCCCCATGGCTCGTACGTGTTCGTAGCCCGAATCGACAACCGAGAACAAAAGATGAGAGAATCCAAGTGTGCATAATGTTCAGGTATTCAAATGAAGACAATGGATCGTGGCCATTAATTGGACGAGATCTGTGTCTCCAAGACATTTAACTTTACTAATTGCCCTCTTTATGCATAATTCTATATTGATTGCAATCAATGATAAGCCACGTTCCACATTTTATTCACGGGGAAAAAACGATTAGCACCCTCTTCCTCCCACCAATCATCAATGCCAACTAAAGACCGTCAACGTATGGTTGAAGGTGGCAATTCAAGAAAGGATGATAAAACTGCAGGATAGTTTTAACTGGTATTTATGTCTAGCTCGCGCGAAAAAATTTAAGGAAAAGGCCGGACAACAGCAAGAATTAAAAAAACGATTAGCACCCTCTTCCTCCCACCAATCATCAATGCCAACTAAAGACCGTCAACGTAATTACTAGCCTCTTTCCTCCTCGGAATTAAAAGGAAGCTTTGTGCCATTGGTGCATGTATGAAAATCTTTTACTACTTCCTTTAACTCTTGCCCTTCTTTCCATTACTGGTCTTGAGGAACAAAGAACCTACGGGGAGCTAGGAGAGACAAAGGACTGCAACAGCACTCGGTCCAACACTGGTTTCCAGCGACATGAAGCTCATCGACTCCAAATCAAGATGTAATTAAGGCACGTGAACAGGTAAGCCACGTAATGGGAATACAATGCAGGTGAGGGACGACGCCCCTCCCCCTTTTCGAGTACAATGAGCGGGAAGACGAGTGCAATGACATGCGCCGCTAGCATTGTCAGTTTCACGGAATGGAAAAAAAGGGTCCTGGAGCAATTCTCGCTCCATTTCAATCTGTCTGCGAGTCGTCATTATTACAAAGTTATTAATATTTGCCCCGAGAGAGAGAGACGAGAAAGAAAGAGACAATTATGGAAGCGTGGACAAATTGCCTATTAAGAAAAGGAGCAAATGCTGCGCTTTTACCTCCACTTGATCTACATACACCATGGGTTTTAAACTTAAAACCCGGGGGATCATACACAACTATCTTTTTGAATCTACACAAAAACTTTTGTGGGTCCCAGTCCGTTAGCCTGCAGAAGCTGGGGAACCGCTCCATTACCTTGGCTTGCGTGCCGGGTATGTATCTTAAGGCCACTTGAGAAGTGAGATTGGAGATGGGATGTTGGAGTCGGAAGACTCCATCTTAAATACATGTCCGATGACAGTTTCTCCTCCACTGTATGCTTTGTCCATTCCAGTTGTCAGCATCCCCCCTTTGGGTTTATCTCTTTCTCTGTGTACAGTAAGCCGGCTATTATCCAGGCTTTTGACCAGATTCCCATCTCGTGTAAGCGTTGCATGATTGCGTTGCAATTTATCCACAAACTGTCGCTGGAGCAAACTGTCTACACACATCCACTTTCACACACACGGACGTGTGATCAGGGCTGGTAGTGGGACTGGAGTGGATGGAAGTGCGGGAAGGATAAAAAAAACGTTTCCAGGAGCAGACAATGGACAATTGTCTCCATCTCCTCCTAGTTGTCTGTTTCTGAATCCGAAGAGTTCAATCTTGATGATGGTGACTCTATCTCCAATCTATCGGCCTGGCAACAAAGCCAATCTCGGCTGTATATACTCGGAAGGACTCACAATCCTACTCTTTATCTGGAGAATTTCCACTGTTCACTGTATACACACGGGACATTGGCAATGGCCAAGCTTGCCTATTCTCCAGGCCGATGTCTTATTGGCCACGGAATGTGTGATCACAAGGCATTTACTGCCGTGTGTACATCCTCCTCATGTGTCAAGTAAGCAAGGAAGGTTGTAAGAGCCCCTTTTCTTCCGATTCTTTCGGCTATCAACAATCTTGTTTTCAAGCATTGTGATTCCTTCCAGTAGAAAGACAATGGACTTTAGCAAGTCCAGCTTCAAGAAGGGAGACAAGCCGACCTGAGCTGCTGCTGGTAGTAACGCCTCCGATGCCAAAACCAGATTCTCGTGTAGCCTTCACCTTGAAAGCGGTGCAATCAATCTTATGGCCGGCGGATTTTAGCCAGACTGGGCTGTTGAAATTCCATGCCCATATAAATGCCCGTACATGTGTTCTACACGGTCTAAGTAATTTTTATTTCTTGGAGCAAATTCCAGCCCATCGTGAGGCATGGCCATAGTAGTAATTTTATAATTTCGCCTGCTTATGGAGATAAAGGGGAATAATTTCTATCGGAGTTTGATTTTCTTCCCCTTCCTCCCTCAATCCTCACAGATCTTGGCTTGCGAGCATTCAATCTTACTTGAATTTCTTCCTCGGGTCTTTTCCTAATCCTTCAGAAGAACAAAGTCAAGAGGGGGTGTGGTGAAAGATGTGGATCTGATTAAGGAAAGAAAAAAGAATCTTCTTTATCCAGAGGCAAGAGAAGGAAGAAATGGTTCGGAAGATGGAGAAAAGCGTGTGCGATAACAACTTCCAGCTTCGCTTCTCCAGTCAGCAAAGGAGTCGCGTTTACGGAAAACCGGCCACTATTCCGTCCACAGTGCCTATCTGACAAAAGAGGCAACATCATCACTTCAATTCACAACTTCAGCACTTGATTCAGCGTCTTTTCCTCCACCAGACCCTCCTCCCTTCAATGAGGTGTTTTCGCCCTCTCCAAAAAGATAATAATAATAATGATGGTCAAATTTCCAGTAAATGTCCACCTACCTGGTTCCACAAAGAGCTGAGCCATCATTCCACCTCGCTCCACCAATCTTTTCCGAGATGCCAAGCCCGGAGTGAGCCAAGCGGCCGGTCCACTGACACGAGTTTATGTATCTGTATTATCTACACCTAGGGAACTTGAAGCTGGAAGCTGGAACTTGGACTAAGTCAGTACTCTGGGACTTCAACAGACCTGCTATTCCATGAGCCTAGGACACTGTCAGGCTTCAAGCCTTGAAAATCGCGGGTTGGATTGTACTTTCAGGTTGCTGAATTGACCAAACCGGGTTATGAGCCGGTGACGACGACAATTCTTCGGTCATACGTCATGACGGAACTGAGACATGGAGTTTTTAGGTTCGTCGTCCTCAGTGTCCCGAATCCCGTAGCCAAGTTACTAAAAGATAATCCTTGCTGTCTAATAAATATAATTCCTCTAGTACACATGTAACCACTTCATCCAGTATCAAATGGCCCGCCATAGGAGTTTCAAAATCAGCAGAGCATTGTTCTGTAGATGTTAGAGTGGCGTCTACAGCCTAGAGCTAAGCCTTTCGCCTCATGCTCCAAGGACCGTATGCACTTGCACGTAGTTATCCTGGTGTAATCTCTTCCGTAATAAATTAGCTTTCTCTTTTCTTCTTCTCCTCTCCGGGAGAATTGCTGAAAGGCTTGAAAAATCGTGAAAAAGCTTCCCGCACGCATCCATTTCCTTTGCATCTTTCGCTGATTGTCCAACTGTTTCCGAAATTGCTGCTATTTTTGCCTGGTGCCGTGCCTACAAAGCCTAGTCTTTAGCAACACAGTCAGTAAACTGCTGTACTAACGGTACTTTACACGTTCAGCTCCAGCTTTATATAGTTCGTAGCTTCAATCTTGTTAAAACCCTGAACTGGAATTTGGGCTACGAGGACGAGCAAATATCATATGTTACACGACGCTTCGTCAGTCGTCCAGGACTCCTACTTTGGCACTTACTGTTAGCCTACACAAGTACACAAGCTCAAGAGGATGATGCACCAATCTGGAGGAAGTTGAGAGCCTCTTCAGTCCTATTTGTCATTTGCTCAATCTCGATGGAGAAAGCCGAAGCCTCAAGTTTGTAATAGTTAAGCGTACGGCAATCTCTGGGTATTAGGCTTCGAATGGGCTATTTCGTCTTGAGCTTACGCATCGAATAGAATTTGAAAGGCGGTAAAAAGACCAGATACACACACATGTCCTCCTATGCAAGCCTTCCAAGTCGCTGTTAAAGGCTCCGTTTCCGAACTGGTATGTGCTTTGACTTAGTCGGCATCAACTTTCACCGGAATCGAATCATTTGGGATCCATTCACGAGTGATTAATCAAAACCTCGGAGTGAGTGAGAGAAAGAGAGGAGGTTAATTGCCGTGGAAATGGGAGTCTTCTTCCGTCGGTATCTTTGCACTTGAAAGGGTTTGGAGGAACGATGAGAGCGATGAGGCTTTCTCCTTTGTTTTAGCAACGATTAATGAAAACACGGATTTTAATTGCATCGTATCCGTGCTAATTGACGGTTCTTTAACTTTGATTAGATTTGAAAAGTTTTGGCATGTACTTAAATTGTAGTTCTACACATTTATTTCACGCATTTTCTGCCCTAGCTAAATGACGTGAATTATTCTTTGTAGGAGCCCAACGTCGATTCTTTATGCATGGTTTCTTTGCATGCTCCCTTAATGCAGTTAGGTGCCCGTTCTCACCACGTTTAAGTCTGACTGAAACAGCACTTTAGTTACTAACTTCCTGATTTAGGGACATTCCGAATATGCCTGGAGGGAAGAATGACATGAATCTTGTGATTGATAAACTCGCAGAAAAGTTAAACGGTACTTGAGAAACTTCACACCCTGAGCATTGTTTCTTGAAACGGCAACGTCAGGTATCCGCTGAAGCTAATAAATTACCAGTGGAGTCGGTGCCAGAAGGAATTCTTTGACTATTGACAACCAGCCTCTCAATCATCCATACCTAGGCAAATGTGCACTCAAGTCGGCTTCGGCTCGGCCTCAGACAGTACGGCTTCCATTCACCATTGGCTTAGTGGCCAAGAGCAAAACGTAAAGATCCAACAAAGATATTCGATATCATACAAGGAAAGGAAGGCACGGACCAGTATTTTCGACCATGTTCGTATTCATTGCAGCATTTCATTTGCATGCCTGCTCTGGGATTACGTGAATGTTGAATGAAACGTTTCTCCCTCTAGAAACAATCGGCCGTGGAAGGATTTAACCCAGCCGCCAAAGGCATAAAAGGGAAAAACTTATCTTGAATGAAGATTAGCCAAATTGCTATTAACACAACTTATCGTAACTTGTCCCATTTGAGCGGACAGCTTATAAAGTTTGCCGCAAGACTGTTGGACACAACTGCGTTTAAATCATGGCTCAAGCAAGCAAGCCTTTTCCGCCACAAGTTCATCCTCTAATTCCCGCAGTATCTTTGGAAATTCCGTTTACTCACGTCGTTGACAAGGCGGGGCAAAAAAGGAATGGCAATGGCTCCGAGCCCATGAGAATCCTGATGAATTGGTCAGTAAAATCTTGTAATCTTTCAATAGACTAAGCGCTCTTCATTGCTCAACTTGAACTCGGCTTAGTGTAAGCGTCCGACTCAAGGCAGATGAGACAGACGGTGAGGCGGAATTCGGGCGAAAAAAGCTCCGTTCAAATCAAGGCGAGGCACGGAAATTTGTTGAACAAGTGCAAATTTTACCAAATATTCAATTTACAAACTTACAGCATGACAAGTTTCAGAATTAACCTAAGAGAGGTTTAGCACGCCCACAATTTCAATGCTGTTCGCCGTCGCGCCATTACAGAAAGATTCCTTGGGCGATGAGCGATACGAGATGAGCAGGTGAATTCCTCCTTACCTGGTACAGGTAAGCTGATGAGCCGTTGCAGAGCTGGGAGCTTGCCTTACCTGTCTTTACACCTGGGCTCATAAGTTACAGGAGAGGAGAAAAATTTTAATTATCTATCAGCAACGTTTGCTGATTATCCTTTCCGTGTTGCAATTACGGTCTTTACCCATACAACCTGCTCATGGTGAGATCGTGCGGGAACGCGGCACCTGGTCCTTTTTACCGTGCGTATTTTTATTATGTGAAAGCCTTTACGGCATGCGAAATGCAGAGAGTCTGGGACCAGGCCAGAGTTGCTGATAAGAGAAGAAACTGCGTGAAAACTTGTACTAATTTACCACGTGAGTTAAGATTGTGAGACTTGCCTTTGTCTGCAAGTGTGGAAAAAGGAAGAGAGAGAGAGAACGTGCCACAGGACCGGCTAACCGGCCGTTGGATCTGTTAGCGCCCTGTGTTTAACATTCTTGAGAGCTTTTAGGAAACCGTTGTCCGAGAAAGGAAAAAAATATTTTCAAACACACAGAACGTGTACACTGGGATAATCACGAAACCTATTACAATTATGATTTCCATGCAGAATCAACCTCATCTTTTGTACATGGAGCTTTGTGGCTCTTGACTTTGTGGCACAAGCTCCGGTTCTGTAGTCGGAGATTGGGGAAATCAACTTCCGTATCCTTGGAAAAATCTTTATGAGCTGTATACCACAAGCTCGTGCTGAATACCGATGGGATGCGTCTAAGTTTGACCGGCGAACCTGATGGATTTTGCGGATGTTGGCCAGGCCTACCTGGTGGTATTAGCGGCCTCGTTCTTGATGGAGGTTTGACGGAGGCAAATTATGAATTCTGAAAGGGCACCGAAGAAAAGTAGGCAGCTGGTAAATCGTGAGCGATGAACAACAGAGTGAACAGAGTATTTTTGCCGCTCTGGTCATTATTTGGCGCACCTTGTGTGTAATCCTTCTTGAGTGTTTTTGGTATCTTAAACTACGCGGCGATTATCCATGAGCCGGCGATTCTGGTCCTGGACTACAATTTGTGAGGGGGACTGCAAATTGTCGGGAATGGTCTGCTGCAAGTGACTTGACTTGTCTTCAAGTACTGAGTTTGGCTGGAAAGCCATGATGGAGAGAAGATACGGGATGATCTCCGAGTCTGGTCTTTGGAATTATACCTTTGGAGAGAGATTCTGTAGGAAGTTTGGGGAAACGCCCTGTAGTGTTCGTCCAGTTTCCAGTGTCCAGTCCATAACTCCATAATGTTCCTGGAGATTAGCATGAGGTTGCGGTGCTGATCATCGTTTATTTGGTGATTGTCTAATGGGTTCCATAGTTTAGTTTATGAAAGGCGGTGGGAGGAAAATCACCGGCTTTGAAAACATTTTCTAGAATAATTCGCTATTGTAATGGGCAAGAGACAGAACTCACCTTGAGGATGTGGAAGACCATGGTTTCGGTAACGTTTAATGCATGGAGTTTGTAAAATTTTACTTTGTGGATCGTTCCTGGGTAGTCAGTATCAGGTACAAAGCAAACTTGATGGTTTTGAGGAAAAAGTACATGTGTGTCCTCATCCATCTGTCAGAAACGGCAAGCTGTAAACAATGTGCTGATGGGTTACAAGGTATTCGCCATGTCCTAAACGTTTTTTTCTCCAGTCCCATGCTGAGAACATGCTGATCCTTACAACTCATTGCTTTGCCAGGTCTGATAACTGCGGACTGGAGGGAAAGGCAAGTACGTAAAGCTGCATGCTGTTTTTCACGGAGACAAAGGCGATATTTACGAAGAAATTTCGATAAATTCAAGCAACAGTTGAGAAGCTAGAGTTTGAATCCTGTCATTATGCCTTGTTTACTTCCAGGCACAAAAGATATTTTTCAAGTTTATCTAAGTCCGTGCAAAACCATTAAAAACAAATTTAGGACAACTGGCTTTAGAAATATTGTGATAGCAAAGTAAAGACTAATCGCTGGTCATTTCATCCTTTGATTGTCATTAGTTGCCCCGTTGTCTGGAGACTAGACTGAGCAAAAGCTGACCTATCATTATGAGATTTTGCGAGTTCGTGTTGGCTTTTGCCATATTGGTTACCTTGGTAACTGGGGAGGCAGGAAATGAAGCTACTGAAATCAACGCGATACGTCAAGTTCTACAACGGACCACTGCAAAAATCCGAAGAGTAATGAAACATCAGTTCTCAAGTCAATGTAGCAGATTTACCATAGTTATTGAAAATTTAATGCGAATTACTTTGCTGTTACAGGAACTGACCCTTAAGGAACTCATGAACGAAGGATTTCAGCATAAGGGGTTTTCGCCCCTTGTTGTCAACACTTCAGTTGGGCATGGTCCTTGCGGGGGCGGATGCCAACACAGTGACGGATTTGAAGCGAGCCCTTGGTTTGCGAAAACACCCGCTGGATCTCATAATCAAGGCTTATGATGAGCTCATAAGGGTATTGAAATCAGGGGGCGGGTCCGTTACACTGTCCTTGAGTAACGAGGTCACTGTAGACCCTGAGTTCGATGTTCGGGAGGCCTTCAATGCAACAATGCGGGACATTTTTAATGGGTCCGTGGTTTTTGCAGCAGAAAGAAATACTACTGAAGTTACCAAACCTCCAGGTATGAAGTGTGCATTATTGGAAGCACAACGTCACTAAGCTTGGTTCCGAAGCATACCTAAAATTTGATTGCAGGTATCGGACCGATTCGAATCGATTCAGATTTCCAGGTCCAAGGTCTCTGGGAACAGCCTTTCAGCGACCTGGACGTTCGCGACCTATTTTACGCAAGACAAATTCCTTCAGGCAGGGAAATCACTTTTATGCAACTGACCGCAAATATATCCTACATCAAAGAAGAATGCATTGAAGCCATCTCCTTGCCGTTCAAGGACAGTAGATACGTCATGCTTGCCATGAGGCCCTCTCAACGAATGTCATTACGACAGCTGAAAAGACTGGTCCATCAAGGAGCTTACAACCTTAGCAACGTCGCTTTACATAGGATGGAGCCACAGTTGATGGATCTGCGGTTCCCGAAATTCAAAATTGAGACGGACTTTGAGATTCCAATTTACCAGTACCCTGATCGATTCTTTGGCACGGTGTGTCCCGTCACTACTTCTCCATTACATCAGAAGTGTACTGTGATTTCAGTATTATTGAATGCTTGTTGTGTTACAGGGCAAAAAAACAAGGCACGGGTTCCCTCGAGACCGTTCACTGGAACCGATTTTTAACCTATTTGTCATAGTAGAGGGAACTTACTCCCGGTTATTGCGTCACACTCTAACTCTTGATGTACACGAGACAGGTGTGAACATGGCCGGAACAGGGATTAAATCAGGTAATAAAAGATCCGATCCTCTAATTGCTGGAGAATTGATTACGTTACAAGAACGTCAATGACTATTTCATAACGTTTCAGAATACAGAAACCCTGATGCAAATGACAAACCGATGACACTCAAGTTTGACCGACCGTTTCTTGGTTACATCCTGGACTTGGATACTAGATTGGTGCTAATGGAATTCCGCATGGTGGGAGATGAACAGAGAAGAATGAATGTTTCTACAGCGGTATAGCTGTCTTCAATATAAAGAACCTGTACTGATAGGACACTTCCACACTATTCTGTACTTTATTCCGCATAATTCACCGACCATTACACCGTCGTCTTTACATCTATGCAATCTCACCACCCCTTCACCTTATTCTCCAGCATCAAATCGTTTCCCCACGAGTCCACAATCAACGATTGAAATTACGTCTTCAACTACTCGCCGCTAAGGCTGTACTTACCTCGAAGCTCGTCTCTGTTCAACCTTATGTTGGTCTTGGCCCATTAGAAGGACTGGAGACTTGAAATCCAAGCCTGTGACCATGACAACAGCAGCCCATTACTCACGTTATGATCCTCTCACCCGCTCGCAGTTCGTCTTCAGTGAATCCTCCGCAACAAACTCATCATCAACTTGTAAATATGCTGTGAATGATGCTTGTGTGATTCACGTGGTTCTGTATACTTAGTCCTGCAGCGAGTCCAGTATGTGGGCAGGATTTTTTGCCATTCCGAGGATGCATCTCTCATCTTCTCCCGCATCCACATGCATCCGCATCACTGCATCTTCTCATTACGTTACTCCTTCCTTGCATTACTCCTGCATTCCCAAGACTGTTACCCATGGATCGGAGAATGATGGACGCAAGTTAAACACACATGACAAACCTTTACAGAGGATCCGAAACTTTCAATGCCTCCATTCAAGTGAGCAATGCGGGCTAGCTTGCATCGCATAATGATGAATTTTTCATCGCTCACTTGTCACAAGAACATAGCCTGGTGCACCAAAACCAAGNGAGGATCCGAAACTTTCAATGCCTCCATTCAAGTGAGCAATGCGGGCTAGCTTGCATCGCATAATGATGAATTTTTCATCGCTCACTTGTCACAAGAACATAGCCTGGTGCACCAAAACCAAGTCCCAGGAGAGTAACAACTTTTCAATGCATCATAAACGCTCGGCTCCGCTTCTTCTAGGCTGTAATCAAGCTATCATTAATTTCTTTTGGCATCTCGCATAAGTCTTGATCCATTCGTCGCTGAAACTCCAAACCCTTTTCGGTTCCCTCACTGGCTGATAATGATGATTCTAATCCAGGACCTCTTTCTTGTGGCCCTTCTCCAAAAGGTGTTGGTCAGTACATCACCTTGGAAACAATCTTGGGCACCTCATGGTGATGGAACTTCAGGACCATGTCTTGCATTTAGTAACAAAACAATCTGAGTTCTTGGAAAAGGTTACCATGCCAAAAAAAATGCAACTCACTACACCAACCGTCTTGACCTGGAAACCAGCTTGAACATGGCTTGTTGCATTGTAAATTTACTTACATGCAATTTCGCACACGTTCCACCACAACCCCCCGATCTTTCGATAAACCCTGACCCTCATTCCGATTTCCTGATCCGGGATGCGTAGTGCACTATGATTTGCAAATGGAATTTAATTACAACTTTTCCTAGAACATGATTAAGTTCCGTTCCATGCTCTCCTCTCTCCATGCATGCCGTTGTCTTCCTGATTCTTATCAGTTCCCACTGATCACCTACACTCCTTCGCCTCATTCCCCATGGCCGAAAGAACAAAACAAGATGGCACCCAACAGATTTTCAGATGATCCACCTCCTCCTATCTTGTTAACTCAATCGAGAATAACTGTACATTGCATTCCTTTATTGATTTTGACTTGCGAATGGGCGAGATGATATGTGATTGTGAGAGATTGTATCAATAATTGAACTCGACATGAGTAAAAAGTTATTCTCTCTCTCTGTCTCTCTCACCCTTGCTGTCTTAAACTGCTGTTTTTCCTCTGGTCCTCCACCATTATGTTTTTCTGTTTCCTCTGTAAACACTGGTTTGCAGAATCCTTTGAGGGAAACGTGTGTAACAAGTAGTGTGTAAATGCACAGCAGTGCATTTCCTTCACCGTCGCTCAAGCAAAGCTCACCAGCTTGTAATCCATCAAGTTAAAAGGCCGTACTCATTACAGTTTCTGCACGGGTTGAAAATCCTCAGCCTCACGAAACTTGTTTCCCGTCCGTGCCATATGAAATGAAGGAAGAAAGGATAACCAGCCCTCGTTGAGTTGTTATTGTAGCGGGACCGACATTATGTAATGTGGCCCGTTCCCGTTCTTAACTAATTTCCCCGTCTTTTCTTCTATTCGTGCAACAATTACAGACCGTGGGGATGATCCGGGCTCGCTTGCATGTCTTCACCAGGAGGATTTGTAAAAATTGCCTCGGCCTCGTTAGCAACAACAACGGAGCGTTTAAAGACCTCAACTCTTTTGCTCGGCATGCACGTCTCCCCAAAGCCTGGTCAGGGTCTCGAGACTAACAACTTTCTACCCGTCGGGCTCAATCTCGTTTACTTGTTGTACACCAAGCAGGAGAAATGAGTCAAAATATCCGAAAGGGTTTCAAATCATTGAAGCGAACACGGAAAACTCAAACGCATACTATCTGGAGCTTTGAAGCTTGGAATTGGATGAATTGCCTTGATATTGGGGCTTGAAAAGCACAACAAGGCTGAGACTCAGCCATATGAATTAAAAGAATCAAAGTTGAAAGATGGGGTGGCTCGGGAGATTGCCTTGGATTTGAATTTTGTTTCTTGTGGAAACCAAGGCTTGTGCTTCGGGTTGAAGTTTAGGAAAACATGGTTGAAAGGCTGGAACAGACTGAGATGAGCCACACTGTGGTTGTTTACCTCGACGTATTTTTAAATGTGTGTGAAAAATTGTTACGTACATACACAGTAAAAAGTGCGGTGGTTAAAAAACCACGGATTTTTTGTACAAAGGGGTAAACACGGTCGGCTGATGGTGAACGGATTGTCGTATGTAGGAAGGCTTTCGATTGCCTTAAGTCATCGCTTGGCTCTGACAACCTTAAGTAAAAGATGGCTCCAGCTCCCATTGAAGGATCAACTTCAGGATCTTGGCTACCCTTTCTCATACGCCTGGAGACATGTGTGAGGGCTGAGGGCATAAGGCCGAGAGATGCTCCTCTTCATTCTAACCCGGAGGATTTAACATGGTTATGGATTCGGGTATGATTTGAATTGCCAAGCTTCCAGGCTTCGAGATGAGTGAGGGAACCCTTCGGTGGGATTTCATCACGGTTGAGTTCCGAGAGAGCTTGAGCTCACTGTATGGATTGTGTGGATGAGCCTGTGTTCTTGAATTTTTACTGCATATGAAGAACATGAACGTTTCTGATAGTTTGATGCACGGATGCTATGGTAAAAGCTATGTGAGAATCAAAGTCGGAACCCTTTCGGTTTGGTTAAAAATATACATAAGTGGATGAGAAACATGCTTGTGGAAGGGCAGACAGGATTTTTGGAAAAGCCCTTCGGGTCGTCCACCCACCCACCACCCTTCACCCCGCTTTACGGTTGAATGATGAGAGGCTGTGAGTCTTTTTTTGTAACATTAGAACTGACTAGGCTTGCGTCAGCACCCCAAATATTTTCATCCGGTTCAGGCTCTCGGCCGTTGGTTGAGTACGGATGTGCGACTATTAATGCAAGATTTTGCATCGACACAAATCCGGCTTTCAGACATCTAGAACATACTGATCGGTACTATCACAAACAATTGCAATTTTAATATCGGCAAAAGGCAACTACAACTGACCCCTGCCTTAGGTCCGCCACCGTGCCCCAGTCCAAGTGACCCACCCTCAAAACTGTTTTTTTTTGAAACTTCAAATTACATTCACGAGACAGAAGCATCGCAAGGTCAAACCTCCCCAGTCCCGTTACGTGTTACATGAGTGTGGAATTTTGATTTCATCTCCTTTATTTTGATCTCATCTGCGACAAGGCATAGCGGCTTGATTGAAGCTGAGTGACATCTTGGCCGCAGATTTCCTCCTGGTTCTCTGTCTCTCTCTCCTCTCTCTCTCTGTTACCACAACCGCCAGCCCTCACCCCTTCCCATCTATCGAACTTTGGGCACGGAGTGGAAGAAGGAACACTATGCCGACGACGACGACACTCCTGCAAATGGCATCTGCAGCGTGTAATTATTATTTCCCTGAATCGTTTGTGTTGCCGACAAGAATTTGGAATTTCGTAATCATCGTCATCGACGTACCATGACGTCTCGTTCGGTCGATATTTTCTCAACTTATCGCATGAAATCATCTTTCCATTTCACACAACCAGCCAGTGTTTCACCCCTTGTCCTCCTCTCCTTGCTTCCTTGCTCTTGCTCGCCTTCCTTCATCCCGTCTGAACTCTGAACAAATTTCATTTCGCATGTACTTTTGTCCTGTTGTGTCCCTCCCCTGGCTGTGTCACCGAAATCCGTTCATGAATCTCTGATATTGGAATACTTTTCCACCAGCTAACTCTTTTTCATTCATGTGCTCCACACTTTTTCCGCTTCGCCAAAGTCTGGAATGTGGGAGCAAGTGGCGTTATCCCCGATTTTGCCATCCAGTCCGACATGACTTACGCTCCGGTGTAACCGTTCCGTGACCTGAGCAAAAAGAGACAAAGGACTGAAGACGGAGCGGGAGGGAGAAAATCAATGACGAGAACCATTAATGAGTGGAGTTTGTCCGACGCAGCCTGGAGCAACATCGCTACTATATTTGATCCTGTTCATTTGTCCAAGGAAATACCCCGGTGTATTTTTTCATCAACCCGAAGACAGATAGGAGGCAGCGGGAGAAAGCAAACTCTTTGAGGGAGAAAGTGATACGCACACGATGCGATGGCCCGACTAATATGCGTCCATCGAGCTTCGGCCATTAAAAGAACACGAGTTTGTTACTTACGGCCCGTGATATGAACATTTCTCTTTTTACTTGCTTAAGTATATGTGTGTTGGGCTGTCGATGTATCCAGACCCTGTAGACTTTCGTCCCTGACTGGTCTCTCCCAGTGTTTTTCCGCAAAGGCCGTTCCTTTCATCAGCGTTCTGAAAGACAGGACATTATTTCTACTTTTTTTCCTACCCGGGAAGATCCACCAGTTGGCCACATTTGTGAGATTGTGTCAGTCCAACAGCTTAGACAAAAACTATGGAGTCATGGTGTAGTTACAGTTACACATCTTCGGCCTGGTTGGGAAAACACCCACACGTACATGTGTACTCATGCGGCTCCAGTTGTAGGTCGTTGGTTTCTCAGAGGTCTGCTCATGTGTTTGCTTTAGCAAAGCAAATTCGTTTCCACGGGGTTCTGGAGGTCTCGGCATCTTTCCGCTTGAATGTCAATAGTTTTTTTTGGTGCTGGGCTCATAAACATTGCTCGTGATCCCGACAAGATTTGTTAAGACGGACAAAAAGAGCATTGATACATGTGTTGCGTCAGATCGTCTTTCCAGCCTGCTGTTATTATCATTATTTATGATTCTCATAGCTCAGTGAGTCTAGACTATCTTTGTAGCTAAAAAAGGTGCTGTGATTTTCCTTCAATGTTCCTCTACCAATGCTGAATTCTTGCGTAAGGGCCTAATGTCATAGCTTGAAGTACTTATGCTTTATATTTATGCAAAATATGATATGAATTTGGTGCCTGATTAAATATGAGCCAGTTTTCTGCCATTTTTATCGTACATAACGAACCGATGACGTCCGAAATAAGGTTCCTGGCTTTGATCTACAATCGTAATGCAACAGTTTCAGACAAATGCAAATCTAGGTACTGTCAAAAAACTTCGAAATTCCTATACAATAAAAACAAATCAACTGCAAATACAGGGATGTTTGTTCAAAATTCATTCATTTTATTACAGGTAAATGTGTACGTATCGATGGTTTACACAGCAGGTGGTAACTTGGTTCCGTAATACGTAATAATCATAATTATTACGCCGGTCAATATATTTCTGTATAATTGTACAAATTCTTCGTTACGGTTCCTTCCTGGTCATGGAAAGCACGCTCCCGGTTCATTTCTCCAGTTGTCATGGTTTCTTCTGACCTTTTTCCGCAAAAATCTTGCGTCCTTCAAACATCATTACGAATATACTGCATAGCCACCTGGTTGAACGTATATAATTTACGTATAGACTGTCTCCTAATCCTAAGAACTAAGATGATGAATAGTTAAAATCACCACCCTTTTAGAAAAGTTTGCTCCACGACCACGCAATAATTTAAGGATGAAAAAGATAACTTAATTAGCTATATTTGACGAGGTAAAAGTTTGGTTTCACTAGCTGCGATAATGTTGTGATGATGAAATATTAAATTACTCATAGTTTTGGCCGTGACAAAAACACATGTATAAATTACGTGGACAAACTTGCATCCTTTGTCACTTAGCCTTTTCTCATTAATACTTAATTAATGGCCCTAGTTCTTATCCTCACTATGGCTTTTTACATAGCAATAAAAATGATAATTGCATTCATCCACCAGACTCTTGCTCTGCGATGAGAAGAAGTGGAAGAGGTCGCTGGACAAGGTGAAATATGCAGTAACTACACGAGGACCCTTAATTAAATCAGACTATTGCAAATTCTCGTAGCACTGGAGTACATTTGGTAAGGTAATTAGGTCGGATTAATCAAGCTAACGGCTTTGTTCCCCCATTCTGTCCTCTCTGAAGTAAAAAGTACCTTGCAACTTTACGGCGGGTAGTCAATCTAGAACACAAGGCATAGTTTCGTTCCAGCAACCCAGATCGTACTTTAACCTTCCAGCTTTCTCGCTACCATCTGACTGACTCACTAATGAGTTCGTTGCGAATAAGCACGTACTCTGTACTTTTATTACTCAAGGTGGACTTCTACATGGACTCTTCTTCTCTGGTTTCCGCCATGTTACCTACAGCTTGTTCAAACGTTTTCAAAACGTACTCTCTTTTCACGTGGTTTCGCACCCGCCAGCCTGGTAGTTGAAGGTCTTAGACTTGCAAATAGTTTTCACACGGTCGGCACCGGAACACAGAGGAAAACTCGCGAGGAATTTGCCTCACTTTGATCACACTTAAGCCTTGAGAGGAGGCGGCGCTGCGAAACATGTGGAGTTTCCCGCGATTGTTCCCAGGTCAAATTGCGATATTAATTTTAGCGAGCACATATAAAAACAATAAAAGGTCTTGTTGCAGTAAATTCCCTTTTCTCCTCTCCTCCTCTGTGTGCTCTCACCCCCACCTCGGGTTCTTGGAACCTTTACGACATGCTCCGTTGCCGGATGGCACTTTGATTCAGTCAGTCTGCGGTAAGCAATTACAGATCCTTTGCTCACGTTCGGTTTTTGTTACCCGGTGCCTTTGCCGCATGGTGGAATCCTACAAGATGACACACTTCTGCTCTTGCATCGAGGTCTTGTGCTGAAGCCCGTGGTGAAATTCGCAATCCGTATCGCAACCTCATGTCCGTTTTTCTCACAGTCTTCCGTCCGCAGTGCATGCACTCTCACAAATCATTTTAAGTAGAGGAAATTTATGGCGAGATCCTTTATCCAGGCGTCTTCCTCCTTCTCACAGCTTGGTGGGTTGAAGAGGCTGGCGCTCAGCATCCGAACACTCCACTCTCTCCGGCCCTTTCGTCCTCCGGTGGTAACGACTAGAACACCTAGGAAGGAGAAAGAGAGGGAAAAAATTATTGTAACCTTCCTCCTTAATAGAAACTTGGCTCTCGTTTACAACTCTGTTTTTAGCCACTGGGCTATCAAAAGCCTTGGTCTATCTAATTTCCTCATCCGTGAAAATTTTCGCCCCATTCATCTCATCTCATTGTCCGGCCTTGGTAGTCGACGCTCGACGCTCGCCTCCAACCTAGACTACATATCGGGCTCAGTGGCTCAATCGCAATAGCTTGTAGAGCCAATGCCCAGTATTCATTCTCCCATTACCAGCTCACATGCTTAGGCGAGCATCAGCTCCGCTTTCACTTCCGCTCTCGCGGCTTTCCCCAGTGAGCGGGCCCACTGCACCAATTCTTGAGCCAGGGCCAATGAAATTTACAACCAAGTTCAAACAGCACGTTAAACTAACGTCATGAACCTCGTTCCCGCTGCCAAATCCCCGAAATTTCGCCTGGCACTCGCCATATCAGCGGCTGGAGCGAACATTTTATGCGATCTTGTAAACGACTGGGAAATTTTTATAACAATACGTGATCATTATGCCGACAGCTAAAGTGAGACTGGGCTATGGAGATACAGTAGGTTTCGGTAAAAAAGTTATGCTAAACTACTGAGTTGCGGTTGTAGAAAATATACAGGGAGCGAAGGCGAAAATGAAGAGTAAAAGACCTCGTGGCTATAAAACGGAGTTTTCCCTTAAGGATTTGTAGATTTAGTTCACGGATACTCAGCACGAGATAGGATGAGCTGCTTAACTCGTGCAAAAAAAATCTACACTCTATAAACGAAGTTTAAACCCGCTTAAGCTCCCTTCTTGAAACGTTTTGCAAATCAAGTGAGCATAGCCATAGCCTTGCTATTTCTGGTCCTGTTAGCCCTGTTTAGCACCTTCTTAAGATAGCCTTGCTTGCACTACTATTTCTGGCCTGTGCTATACCCTTAGCTACATTCCTTCACGTTCTTAGATTAACAAAGCGTATTGTATCCTTATAGCTATGTTCCTTCACTTTGTACGATTCAAAAACTGTATTATAAGGTTTGGGAGGAGAAAGTGTGGCAAAACTGGTACATTTTCATATCCCAGGACAACAAGACTCCTTGGCCTTGAGTTAAGCTTGACTAAGGTGAAATTTTCGCGGTTGGTCCAAACTCCATTTCCTCTTTTACAGATAACGAGGAATGCGGATAAGACGAAACGAGGAGAACGTGTGAAGAAAGCCAAGAAGAGGGAACAGCAATTAGAAAATTTGTTCCTTTTCTCTTTCAGATATGCGAAGTGGAAATAAAACTGGAATCCGAATTATCTGTGGGGTCTTTCTCCCTTCCTGCGTACATACAGGCATTTGAGTCTCATCCTTTCTCCGGCTAAAAGTTCCTTCTTTCCACTCCTCATTTCAGAGCACTAATTCTTTTCTCGTGTCATCTCATTCACGCACTCTGCCCAACTTATATACTTACAACAGCCATAAATGAATCCCATGGATTTCGATTACCAAAATTTCTTCATCATAACATTCTCAACTTTAGTTTCCCCTTCTTCTCGCACCCCCTGCACATCCGTCGTCTCTACCGCCACACTCCCTCTCCACCTCCTTGCTGCAGCTCCCCTCCCCTCTTGTATCCTCAACATTGGCGGTCTCCCGTGAGGAAAGACCCCTGCAGTCAAGCCGCCAAGTTCGAACTTTTCTCCGTGAAAGCAACTTTCTCCGCGATGAGAGCGTAGTAATCTGCTCGAGGACTTGAAAGTTGGAACAATAAGCGCTTTTGAATTTTTTCACCAAACCGGAACCACCCTGTGGTTTTTGCATTAAGGCCTGCCTGAGGAGGATCAATAATTTCGCATCTTATCATCAGCTCGTACGTATGGCCTTAATGTCGGCACTTGAGCATGTTTCCTCTCCCTCCGAGCTGGTACTCGAGGCTATAAAACTGCTAATGAAATGAGATATGTGAAACACGTTTGGAAACCTGCTACGATATGGTATGTGTCATCCCATTATTTATTCCGTCAGCAAATGCAAAGGTATCTGCTTATTTCTCCACTTGTGCTCCTTCAAAACTCCGACGCTCATCTTCTTCGCTCATGTCTTATCTCGAATTCCGTGAATGTGCTCCTTTCATACCCTTGTGCAATTGCTTGGGTTTTTAAGACTTCCGCCATGTCAGTAGCGAGTAGTGTAATAGAGCATACGTTTCCGTCTTTTGTATTCCTCTCGCTTGCTCTTACCCAGGCCCAGTTACCCAAAGAGAGAGAAATTGATCCGGGAATTGTATTTCTCGGGAGGAGTTCTTTCTTCCCCGAGTATTATTGCGTGCTTCGC
>VRMD01000285.1:0-30718 GCA_009872375.1 Sminthurides bifidus
GTTTTGTTTATATCAGAAGTTTCCGCCTGGACGATAAAGAGCGTTGTTTCCTCCTTCGTCTGACTTGGATTAGGAGGTTTGTCCGTCTCCCACTTGAAAAAGAGCCAACCGAATAGCGCCCTTCCTTGGTATTTGACAGGGTACAGCTTCAGTTTTCCCCATTTCCGACCGTTTGGGCCTGAAAAACCACTTGGTCATTTGAATTGTTATGACGTTGTCATTTCACTGAAGAAAATGGTTTGGTGATGTGCTCTTTGCTCGGAGCCTGGTGCCACTGTAGCAGGAACGAGGGTGTATGAATTCTTACTTTCAATTTCCCGTTTGTAATAGATCTGATTTGTTTTACAAGTGTCTACACTGACTGGAGTGTCGGGTTGTAACCATCTGCAGGTAGACCAGTGCCAAGATCGAGTTTCGAAGCGGTCATGGAAGGGGCGCGACTTTCCGATGTAACACCCTGATATATGCCTTAGATACATATCTTTTGTTTCTCACTCGAATTTTATGCGTGGTATTATATGCCAGGTGTTTTAAACAAACCTGCGTGCCAGTAGACGCAGTAGTTATGCTCTGTGTGTTTTCCATATGTAAAAGAATCAACAGGTCGCGCTCGAAAGAATAGTTTAGAATCGTACTACTCTCGAGCTTAAGTACAGTATAGCTCCTCCTTCCCGATTTATGTGATAAAAAGGTGAATGTTGACCTCCAGATTTCGCATCTGATAGCCGTTTAGCGCGAAAACGCTTCGTGTCTTCGCGAACAAGCGTTAAATTTTTCATATCAATGTACGTGAATTACAACAGCAGTGGATAAGATGCCGTGTATAAGCTACCCGTAGCTAAAATTTGCCTTTGAAAACTACTATCTTTTTCAATTGCACTAATACCGGGCGATGTGACTCAGCTGTTCATTTTTAGAGCAGTCATTATTAACTACCTTCTTGAGGTTAGTTGGTTGTTTACCTTTTTAGGTCGAAACATAATTGGCGCAATCCAGTGAGGATTTTAGTACTTACAAAATCTGAAAATGTAGATTGCGAAAAAAATGCCAAAACCAGCTCCTCAAAAAGGTTATACCGTCGGAACTCAAAAATGCGTGCTTACGAAGAGTTAAACGTTTGCTAATGCAGTAAGACAGCGCTAGATAGCTTTCGGATTAGGAATACGGAGGTCAAAATTCAGCCGTCTATCATATAAATGAATCGGGAAAAAGAAAGCCTTACGGAAATCCCATTCTTCGTTCCTCCGAAACTCCCTATCATATTCCTTAAGCTCTTCCAGCATAGGTCGTCCTGGTCATCGCTTTCGCACCAAATGTATTCTGGCGCTGATAAGAGTTCTGATGCTGCTAACAGCAGAAAGTAAAATTTTAAAGTCGCAGCACCTGTGAGCCCTGCTGCCTCACAAAAAAGGCTATGAGGATGGACTATCTTCATCACTGTAACATATGAATTAAAAATGGAAACGGTACTTCTGATAATTAATCGCTCACTACTTTAGTCTGGATACTAACTTGAACAAAATGTGCACCTGTCAAACCACGACCACTGTCGATGAATCAAACATATTGCTTTAGTTTTAGCGACCCAATGCTTGTAGAGCATATCTTTTCATCATACCAAAAAAATGCGCTCAATTTGCTTTACATGGACCGGTAACAGATTAATCTAATATGGGCGAAAACCCAACGAGTTGCTAAGGTATCGAGTAAAATGCTAATTTCGGTACATTATCGGACTGTCCGTTCATGTTTAAATTGTCCCTGTGGTTGTGGTAGCACGACTTTAGCGGTAAAATCGCAGCAAAACTTTAAATGTTTCCATAGCAACAGTCTGCTAAATTCATGCTACCACAATCACAGGGACAAATTAATTATGAACGGACAGTATCTCTGCGTTCCTAAATCAGCAAGTTTCAGCTATGAGGTCAGGAAAGGCAAATTGGTTGAAAGTATAATTTAATTTCTTTCAGCCCAATCCATATCCGCCACCAGGTGGAGCATATGCCCCTACAGCCCCGCATGGAGCACCGGGTTTTGTGATGCCCCCCTCGGCAGGTCCTCAGCACCAACCTTATCCTGGAGCTGCACCTTACCCTTCTGCTGCAACCTACCCAGCGCCCGGAGCTGCGTACCCTGCACCACCACCTTACGGAAGTCAACCGCCTCCTTATGGGAGTCAGCCACCTCCGGCCTATTATCCCCCTCCGGCAGGCTACCCCAACCCAGGGCAGCATTACCCACAGCAAGTAAGTTTGGTGCTCCCTACTAAAATCATGGTTTCAGCCTGTAATAATATCTGCGTGGACTGAAATCCTGAAGTCAAAGTCCGAATTAAGGGGAAGCAGCTGAACAGTTTGCTTATGAAAAAATATTTTTAATGATGCCAATAATTTTTACAGGCACCATACTCTGGACCCCCACCCCATCATGGTAGTGGCAGTGGTGGCGGTCTTCTAGACAGTGCAGGAAAGATGCTTGCAGGAGGACTTGCAGGAGTTGGTCTTGCCAACATGGCAGTAAGTACAGATAAATTACCTCTCTGTTATTATTTCTCATTCTCAAATTCATTAGAACGGAAAGTTAATTGGGAAAATTCGTTTCAGAACAAGATAACCGGTCATGGGCATCATGGGCATGGACATCAGGGAGGCCACCACGGTCATAGCGGTCCTGGAGTTGGTGGAGCACTAGGCTCTGCTGTTGCCTTGGGTGCTGGCGGCCTTTTAGCGGTAAGTGAAGACTCCTTTCATTCTAATTTTTGACCTATAGGCTTTCCTGGAAATTAGTAAAATCATTATGTTGGAATTCACAGGGCAAAGCTTTGAAGAAAGGCAAGAAGAATAAAATGCTCAAGTATGCGCTTCCGGCTGCAGGCGTCGGAATAGGAGGATATGCCCTTACCAAGGGCATGAAAAAAGCCCACAAGGGCTTTCGGCACGGTTCTTCCAGTTCATCCAGTTCCAGTGATAGTGATTGAAGTGATTCGAATTGCTGCTAAAAGCTGTGTCAGTGTGCTTGCCGTCCTTGAAGTATGGAAATTTGGAGCTTCCACACTAGTTCCTAACATAGCGATGACAGGATTTTACTTACGTACAATTTGATCAACATAAGATTACAAGATAGTTTTTAGTTTGAGCATATTCAGGTAATAGGATAACCAGTCTACTTATATATTGCCTTATAATGCTGGTCTTCTTTTTAGTCGACATTTGAAGACCAATAGGATTTAACGACTGCTTGTCAAATTAAATATCAGCTTTTATTTTGTCTACAATGGTTTAACCTTCAGATACTAACTTTGTGAACGTAATTATCGCCCCTACAACGCATTTGTAGTTCGCAAACAGGATCGGAATGTGCGCTTACAGTATTATTTTTAAAATTGGAATTCTTTTATTGACTATAGGTATTAAAATGTAGCTGAGGCTCATCAGAAATGCCTCTTTTAACTCAAGAATAAAAGGTGCTTGAGCATCAGATTTTCCATGCCTTGCGCTAATTTCCAGTATTTACTGAATGGAATGACGCGTTTCTTTCCCATCAGAAGAATTTAGTTACCAGCAGTCAATCTCATGCTAACAACGACCCAGGAGCCTAATGTGGATGTGAACAAAGGAAAGCCAAACAGAAGTTGTTGATTTTCCCACACATGAATTTACTGCTACAACATCTATGAGACATAGAACCCAATTTACACGAGAGATTTTGCGGTAGGAGTATGGCAGAAAAGTTGTACGAAAAATGCAAACTTCTAAGGAATGTGAAAAGACTGGTTTTGGATTATAATTAATGACAGAATTCACTAGAAATTAGTACGGACAGACAAGATGACAAGGAGAAAGAGGCGCAGCTCAGTAGACTTGCAAAAAGTATTTGGCGAAGACGAGGGTATTTGAAGCGACAGGGAAGAAATTTCGAAGATGAACAGCAACAAGATGAGAATGAAAACAGTTTGATGGCACTATGTTGCAGGATAGCTATGTAGATTGTTTCTAGCACGTTGTGGCAGAGATTGCACGCAGTTCCATTCGAAGTTTGAAAAGCAAGTAGGATGGAATCATCAGTCCCATTTCATCGATAGTATGTTGTCAGAGATGTTATTCGATTCGTCAGTTCATTACCGTCGTTGAAAATTTTACTATCGACCTTTACCGTTCATGATGGGGTAACTGAATACAGACTAGCCCTCTTGACTGTTGTTGCCCCCACTGCCAGCATCTCCAGGTTGCCTCCTGTCCTTGCTGCTTCGTCTTTTTGCACTCGCCTCTTCCTTAGTAATGCTTATAGTGAAAGTTTCGCCGGTTGAGCTGGCGTTACTTTGTTTCTCGTGAGGATCTCCTTCGCCTCCGTCATCCGAACCATTCCCAGTTTCCGTTTCAATTTCTTTAGCTACGTTGTGATGACTGCCGGTGTTATTTCCTTTTCGACGTCCCCCTCCCGTAGTTGTGCTCTTGGGTCCTCCCTCTTCTACACGTCAAACGCCACTATCAAGATTAAGCTCTGAGATCATAGGGTGATGTCATTTTAATTTTAATTCCAAATTCATTCAACATAAAACGGTATGCAACGCTCAAGCAAGTGCTAATCAACAGAATACAGGAAGTAAAAACAGTACACGAAATGTACGTCTTGCCTTTGTTACGAACATCAAGAAACAGTGGTCTTGATGCCAGTAACAGTCATGCTTTTTCAGCAATGTTGAAGCTTATGCAACGCAACAAAGCTGGTATGCAAACGCAAGTAGGTTGAGGTTAGTAGAGGAACTATGATTGACTTAACAGCGTGATAGAAGCTGGTGTTTGCAGTTCACTTGTCCAGGTCTAGTTTGGAAGTTTCTTTAACTAGTGTTGGAATGCGAGACACTGAACGCTCGCTTGCCTCACCTACCAACAATCAGGCTGGTCAGTATCAATTGATGCAGATCAATCTACAGTACAGGGTGCTTGCTACTCAAATATTTTGATACGCTTTTGAAAAATTCAGAAGGATTGCACTTCTCCCAGTCAAATTGGAATTCATCCATTTCATACCGTTATTTTGGTTTTGCCTTGCTAATCTACCACGCCTCATCAGCTTGAAAGTCATGACTATATAATAGTCAAGCTGGTAGCATGCCTCAAGTCCGACACACAACAACTGATAGCTACTACTGAAGCTTTTGCTTTGAAATGAACATCTAAGTCTTTTATAGTTGTTAAGTGCATTTGTTGCAGTTTTTCCAACGGTGAGAGATTGGCACAACTTTTTAGAGCAGATGTCCACTGACTGCTGAAGTTGGCATAACCGTGCAAATGCAGACACATGAGGATCGGTAATGTTCTAAACGACCTAATGCCCCATGGTGGCCGAATGATCAGATTGTGCAATGCAAAAAGCTGTCCTACAAAAATGCGAAATTTACAATGACCGGCAGGAGGTGTTTCTTTCTTCTTGGATTTCTTTTCTGCTCGGCTCTTGCTCCTGGTAGGGCTTTGATTCACGTTCATGTCCGACTTGCCTGGTTTCCCGTTTCCTTGGCCTGGACCTCTTTCACCATGCCCTCCTCCGTGTCCTCCACCATGTCCCCCTCCATGTCCCCCTCCATGTCCTCCTCCACCACCCCCGCCTTTCTTCTGGCTTTTCTTTCCACCGCCACCGCCCTGAGGGTAGTGAGGGTTTACAGGTGTATGGCTATCCCTGCAAGGTAAAACAAGATGCTCGCCCTCAAGTCACTACGACCAGCAGTCCCGAACTACTCAGCTAGGAAACGACTAACTCACAACCATCGAAAGTAGCCAGGTGGGTAAATGGGGCTAATCGCGCCACTTGGATCCAGGACGTGACCTAATCTCATCCGCTCAATCGTATGATTTGCGTGCTTCAAATCCGCCTTGTACACGCGGCGCATTTCGTCGAAGTGGTGGAATTCCTGGTGAAAACAAACAGTACAAACTCAGTTTCACTGGATTAAACAAAGCATGCTCCTGCGGGATTCCATATTCTCATCTACGTGGTGGGAATTAGTCAGATTACATAAACCCAAGTCGTTCAAGTAAAACACTCTTAATTGAAAATGGCGCAATAAGTAAATAGCATCTACCCATTTAAAAATCTGGCAAGGTCGACTTCACCAGAATAAAAAAGCTTGGAAAATAGTTAAAATAAATATTTGGTACCTTGGATTCCTTATCCAGCTTCCATTCCGTGTCTCTCAAGGTACTGTAGAAGTCATTTCGCATACGCTCCAAGTGCTTAACCAAGCGGAGGAGCTCCGGCTGAAAAAGAACAAGTTACATTCGCATGTGGCGACAAGCACAAACGCAGCAAAGGTTGACAGACGCTAAAGCGGATAGGATAAATCACATAAAGTGATGAGCGATTAGCGTCATCAAAATATGCTTACCTCGTTCAAAGCATCCAAGTTAAAGTTCATTGCCTCTGGATAAGAATCCTTAAAGAAGCATGAAATCACAAAAGCTGATGTTAGGCATGGCGGTCATATCTATTGAGCTCTAAGAGCAAAAATGTAAGGAAGCAGCTACTACTAGTGGCATGCAAGCTGGCTGCTGCTACCTCGAGTCGAGGCATGAAATGCCGAAATATTATGACAGTGAAAAGCGTGAAGACAGGATGTCAGAGAAAGAAGGAAGAAGAGAAAGTCAAAAAGTTACCAGACTATCATACCTTCGCCTGTCCTGATCACTTTAAACATAGCGACAGCACAAAAGGAAGTGTTCTAATTCAACTACTTTCAAGGTACTCAAGCAATTTAGTAAATGTACGTGCTAGGATCCTAGCTTTAAGAACAATGACTCTACGTTAATACGTTAGACACATTTAAATCAAATGTACAGTGTTTAAAAATTTATCGGAGTTACAACAAAATTCATCTGTTTTTCTCATTGCTCTTGTGAAAAGGGAAGGGGAAAGACTATAAGCACAGTCAAGTTTTATCTTTCCGTGGTTTTAGTATGATGTTAGTTAACATATGTATTGGCTGCGTACGAATAGGGTTAGCAGTACTGCGAGCTGGTTAGTTCATGGCGGATCAGTTCTCGGATTTAGTACAACAAATCCACAACAGTTAACATCAAACGCTTACATTCTACTAGTACTTGGGCTACAACTAACTGCATCTCTAACTCCAGCGACAATCATGTCGAGAAAGAAGGTGATTCACCGAATATGAGCTCTTACCGGTAGTGAGACGCCTTCGCGCTTCCGCCAGCTCCGTCTCAAGCCAGTCCTTTTGCTCCTGCAGTTGCTTGTTCAAGGCTGTTTGGGATTCGAATCGGACCTTCCATTCGTTGTCATCCGCTGCGAATCAATGTGATAAAAAGCATTAGTATTACGCAAGCGGAGTTCTAGACGCTGACAGTTGACATAGCGACACAAGATAGCCTCACTAGCTTCCAATCGCGTCGGTTTCAGAACAGTTTTACGAAGTCTTTCAAACTAGAGGTTTCAAACGTGCAAGCTACTAATGCCAAAAGGAAGAATTTTTTGAATCACACTACCTCCACGGCTATTTTTCTCCAGCTCCAGTAAGTATGATTCCAACTCAGTTATGGAACGCTCCAGTTCCGTGTTGGACCATTCAATAGTCTCCCTACAACATAATCAATGCAATAACCCACACACCTGTTTAGCTTTCAATCCCAAGAGTATAATTTGCCATGATATCTGTCTCCATGGACAGTATCAAGAATCGGCTATTGTCTCAATCAAGTTTTGGAAATCAATCACAAATCTCGCTAGTAACAAACCTATATCGCTTCTCCTGTTCTAGCTCAGCCTTGAGATGATCAATGTCATCGTATCTTGTATGATGATGCATGATATCCGATTTCTGTTTTTTTCACTCCCGGTTAAAATTTGAAGCTAAGCACAAATGACTCTCACCACCCACAACGTTTGCCAGCACCAGTGCCAGCAACAAAATCAAGACTGAAACAAGTCCTCCAACCTCCTTCTGTTTTATACTGGATCAAAAAAGTAAACCACGGTAGGAAATTTAGGACACAACAGCGTCATACCGGGAAAGTCATTACGTTCTGGCAAGTAAGAAAGCAAAATCGAAAGGTGAGAAAAGAGCGGAACAGCACACTTTACTCTGGAACCACACACTTGTCAGATTTGTGCATGCTGAACTGAATTGATTAAGACTGGAGCAGGATTTCTATGCCATTCAAAAGCGCTGCCTCTCATTGTATGGTGTAAAACATTATGGACTATGTGACCTCCTTACCTCGGCTCAATCTAGCCACAAATCTCGACTCTGAAAGCTTATGCACCGCCGTGGAAGGAAAGCGGGCTGCGGAATATTGATGCGATTATTGCATGCCAGTTTCGCACTCCTGTTGACCGCGAAAAAACAGCGATCCTTTGTAAGCTTCGCAGCAACTGCCCTAGCTCAAAGCCAGATTTTAGGAAAGAGTACATCGTAAGCGGAATTCTTAGAATACAATGCAATATGTCGCAAACTCCAGGCGGAACTAGCCAAGGACTTCCTGAAGAGCCCGATGACCTCGAATGCTAGAACTATGGATCGGAGCATAAGGAGCTACAATATAATATTGCACCGGCCCCTGTAATTTGGCTGCGGGGTCTTTGTGCTAATAAAAGGGACTGTATTAACACTTATGCACAAATTCTTTTCCTGTCAACCAAATTCACCTGACCTGAAGCAAACACATCAAAGCATCTCCGTCGCCATGTACTCTTTGTTTACTACATCTTCATTCGCAATCCTCCTTCACTCTTTTGTTCCAGCAAGGGAATGCTGACTGTTATTAAAAGAACGTAGAAAATGATTATGTGATTTGACTCTGACGAATTAAGCCGAGACGGAGTCGATTACTTTCGCAATTAGGCAGCAAAGAAACGTTCTGGGAGTTTACACCCTTGCGATTCCAGACCAATATCCCGAGGCACACATACTGCGTTTCGGCACTGCTCGACTTAACATGCCCCTATGACCTTCAAAATTACCTTGCTCATAGTTCTAAGTCAGCTGTAATTCAGTGACAGCATAAGCTGCTCATCTAGCTAATGGGAGACAGAAGACGAAACTGATGAGTTGTTCAAATTCATGCTTGATTTTGACATCTAAGCTCGAACTGAATTAGCAAACTTAGATGCAATAAATCTTGTGATTTTATTGCTTATTTACTGAATAGCGGGATTAAATTTTACACGCCTCATCAGTCAGTGGTAGGGAGTGATAAACCGTCGCTCGCTCAGACTCAAAGTCAGCGGAAGGGCACATGCATAAACTGTCTGGGAGGATTTTCAAGTAGCTCGCTATACGGGCAATTTTATCCTTGAGAAAAGATGGGAGATGCTGATGCTGCTCATTCAATCCGTCGACTGACTAAACAATTGCATTACGAATGAGGTTACACGGCACGACTCATGCATGTTTATTGGGTGGCAGCATTCGTGAAGAAAAAGGGAGAGAAAAGAGCGAATTGCGAGCGGATGAACGTGAATTTTCATCTTCGCGAATTCTGTTTCATCCCTGCTCACATGCTCGTCAGCGGAAAGGAAGTTCTTTAATCTGCTGATCCTAGGAACAAAAGTGTGTCTTCTTAGGATGAATGTTCTTGCTAGTTGCGTTAGCTTGTAATTACGGTGCTCTGGAAAAAGATCAGTAAAGTTTTCCTCGTGTGCACATTCAAAGCGCCTCCCGTATATGTTCTGCAATACCAAAGTTTTCAATAATTTTCTCCTTCATCTGGTGCTATAGTCATGTTTTGGTGTATTTGCGGGCGTGTGAATTCCACTGATTTACATTCTTCCTACTTTTAAAAGTTTCAATAGCAATTTCAAGTCCCACCGATTATTGTGTTCATCAAAGTCGCTCCTTGTTTTTTACCTATCCTGCATGTCCTGGAATCTAAGCAATACAGTGCAGCAATTTATGTCTTAAATATCGGCGTGGTTTCGCTATTGAAGAATTGAAAAACCATTGATGATTTAATTGCGTCAAAATCATGTTATGATATGATTATCGGGGTGCTTGCGTTCTGAGTTGAGGTGTAGCTAGTCAACTGTCTTCCTGTGCCGATCTTGATCTTGGGGTAAGTAAGAAGCAGGATTGCAGCTAAATTGAGAATTCTGTTGATAAAATACCAGCTTTGTATAGATAACAATGTCAGGTCAAAGTTCCTTCCTGTGTCTGTAGGTAAATCAGTGATCCGTTTGAAGGAGTCGTTTCCTTGATCTTTGGCCTGGTGCCCCTGAATGCGGGAATTTGCTTGTTGTGACCTTGGAAATATTGTAAGTTTCTGTAATTTTGCATGTAATTGAGTGTTTGTAAACTTGAGTCAGAGAGACAGTAAAAGGGAAATCCTTCGACACTGTAGGTGTAGCAGACCTCCTTTGATATACTTCATTAGACATATTATCTAATGGGGTTCTTATCCAGGTAACACAACATGTCTGACCTGTCTGAAAGCGGAAGTTTTCCATTAAGTGGATCACCCCAACCTATGTCAGGGCTGCAGAAGTCCGCGACAGACGGTGGAGTGTCTTCTTCCTTGGCTGCAGGAGTACAATTATCTTCTGGGAGTAGTCACCCTATGGTTAAAATTGGTCATTATGTGTTGGGCGAAACTCTTGGAGTTGGCACCTTTGGAAAGGTCAAAAGTGAGTTTAAATGCGCTTCTAATAACTCGATTTTCAGCCGAGTTATCTGGATAAAGTGCAGACGATTATATATTATTGGATGCTTGCAGTTGGAGTGCATCAGTTAACGGGTCATAAAGTTGCTGTCAAGATTTTGAATCGGCAGAAGATCAAGAGTTTGGACGTCGTTGGAAAAATACGACGAGAAATTCAAAACTTGAAGTTGTTCAGGCACCCGCACATCATTAAGTTGTAAGCATTATTCCATTCTTTAGCAACTTGATTTGCAGGGTACATGAATCCACAGATTTAATGAATATTTTCAACTGAATTGGGTAATAAATCGCTGTTTTGCAGGTATCAAGTCATTAGTACTCCCACTGACATATTCATGATCATGGAGTATGTGTCAGGAGGAGAATTGTTTGATTATATTGTGAAGCACGGCAAAGTAAGGAAATATGCCAGAGTGATGTGAGAGATCAAGTGACGTAATTCTTAACCTTGTCAATGCTTTTTGATTTTAGCTGAAGGAGACGGAAGCGCGACGATTCTTCCAGCAAATCATATCGGGGGTTGATTATTGCCACCGACATATGATTGTTCATCGGGATTTGAAGCCGGAGAATTTGCTCTTGGATCATAACTTACATGTGAAAATAGCGGACTTTGGTAATGTAAAAAGACTGTTCCCTTTGTGTGCCTTGAAGACTTGCTGTGATTACTTAATGATCGCAGTAACCATTTAATTTCCATTTAATTCAATCTCTCTATAATTTTAGGTCTGTCAAACATGATGATGGATGGTGATTTCTTGAGGACTAGTTGTGGTTCGCCTAATTACGCAGCACCCGAAGTTATCTCAGGAAAGCTTTACGCTGGACCAGAAGTTGATATATGGTCTTGTGGAGTCATTTTGTATGCATTGTTGTGCGGCACACTTCCTTTTGACGACGAACATGTGCCGACGTTGTTTCGAAAAATCAAAAGTAAGTATTGATGTAACTGTAACAAATCAATGTTTTGAGTCAGAGCTATCTTTACGTTGTGTATGGTTTTCTAGCTGGAATCTTCACTGTCCCTGACTATTTGAATAAGAGTGTTGTTGGATTATTGTTCCACATGCTGGCTGTGGACCCCATGAAGCGCGCCACTATTGAAGATATTAAGTAATTGAATCGCGAATCTTTAGTCAAGGTGATGCCGAGTTTTGTTTTTGGTATCTTAAGTGCTACTTTCTAAAAATTTTAGGAAACACGATTGGTTCCAGAAAGAACTACCGGTATACTTATTTCCTTCCCCTGTTGATCAAGATACATCTGTCATTGAGCCAGAAGCTGTGGAAGAAGTCTGCGAGGTAAGAGCTTTTTCTGAACGGACTAGATGTGAAAAAAATAACCCCCTCAATTGGTATGATTCATCTGTTGCCATTTGTGTAGAAATTTGGCGTGAGAGAAGAGGAAGTTCACAACGCACTTTCCAGTGGAGATCCTCATGATCAATTGGGTATCGCGTATCATTTAATTATTGACAATAGAAGGATTGCAGACGAAGCTGCGAAAGCTGAACTGAAAGATTTCTACGTCGCTAGTAGTCCGCCACCAGCAGCCATTCCGGCCGATGGTGTCCATAGTCCAGTTCGTCCTCATCCTGAGCGTATTGCACGTGAGTCTAAAGAATAATACTTTATTTCAACGGTAAAAGTAGAACGACAAGGTACTGTTGTGTTAGAAACCTCATGCTTTTTAAAACTTGATTGCAAACTCTTCAGCATTGCGGGAACGAGTGATAACCTCTCAAGCACCATCCGGTACCAACATTGATCGCCATAAGACCAGTGGTATCAAACGAGCAAAATGGCATCTTGGCATCAGATCGCAAAGTAAACCACACGATATCATGAATGAGGTTTATCGTGCCATGAAATCATTGGATTTTGTAAGTTAAAACAGAATAAATTTTCTCATATGCCTGAAATCTCGAGGTGATATGAGTCAGCCACGTATATTTTACCTAGGAGTGGAAAATTGTAAATCCTTATCATGTGCGGGTCCGGAGGAAAAATCCAACCGACAGCAAGCAAGCAAAAATGTCGCTGCAGCTGTATCAAGTGGATTATAAAAGTTACCTGTTGGATTTCAAGAGCATAGGATTTGAAGAGTTAGAGAACGCACCTCCAGCAACTAGTAGTAAGTTGGCCTCTTCAAAAATGACATAAACAAAATGCTCAGAACTATATGATTAAAACTTTAAAAACCTTTTTATAGGCGCAGAGGTGCTGAATTCCTTGACTAGCACTGGAAGTAGTCATCACACGATGGAATTTTTTGAAATGTGTGCCGCGTTAATCACACAACTGGCTCGATGAAGTAAACAGTACCTGATGAGTTTCCAAAAGGCTGCAGACGAGTTTTGGAAACAAGTTTGCATCCGTATAGAAGTTCTTCTCACTTCGCCAAATAACGAAAGATTTTTAGTAAAATGGACAAGGGCAATAGCGGTTTCAGTTTTAAAGTAGTTTTTACCTCGAAGGTAATAGTTGCGAAGCCGGAATATGCAATTGCAACATGTATTTGTTTCAAATGTTTAAAAAATCTGCAGCATATTTTTTACGTAATCTGACGCAATTGTTGTAGCACTTTTCATGAGCTTTCATTCATTCGGTTTAAGCAATACTGATTTTAGTTAATGTAGCCCATTCTAAGTTCAGGGGCTTTTAACCTAAAGGCTGATTGAAGCCATGTGCTAGGAGCAAAGGGCGAGTTGACGCATGAAATAAAATGAGTTTACTTGTTAAGGTTGCTTCTCGTGCAGCCATCCTAGACCACTGTCGCTGTGACTGTGACCTCCAGAGATTAGATGGGGGACGTTGCCAAAAATGGTTTCAGTTACCGGTACGCAGATATTGCGGTTGATTATTCTTATCTCGCAGCT
This sequence comes from Sminthurides bifidus, assembly GCA_009872375.1. Taxonomy (NCBI): domain Eukaryota; kingdom Metazoa; phylum Arthropoda; class Collembola; order Symphypleona; family Sminthurididae; genus Sminthurides; species Sminthurides bifidus. Next base: position 13,543 of record VRMD01000285.1, read on the forward strand.
AAAGCGACTTCACTTTTATGCAATATTTTCAATAAAGTCAATTCTGTGTGGGTCAAGCGGAAGATGTCCAAAGAGTATTGTGTTTTCCGAGCATTTACAAATGCATTTTAGCATCTGGGCAGCTCCTGCTGTCCTCTAAAATGAAAAATTCGTATGGTAGGTAGAATAACTGAGTGAGGGCACCTTTTTGAAATAATATTATAGCTGACATAGTCCAAAATCTTACAGTAAGATGTAGGAAGACAACTTTAAGCACGCCAAGATTGTTCCACTTAGACTGAGATGCATATAACAGAGCTCCTCCACAAGTTTGTGAAGCGGAGGCAACAAAGCGAGAAAAAGTTTAGTAGGTCAAACATAAAACGCTGCGCTGTAAAATTATAAAGACAAAGCGGCACGGAGAACCTCAAGTGTCAGATGAGAGATATCTTGCGATTTTCGTTTAAGCTCCTCGTTCATTGTCTGATCCCCTGTACCCTTACGTGAATGAACTCTAATGGCTTGCTCTCATGCTTTCCATATTTAGTACCGCTATGTGCTACCATTGACACATCCTCTTCTCAGGCTTAACTTTCTTAATTGCTTTCTACAAAATTATTAAAAGTGAGCAGAGCTATTAATGGAACCAACACCTTTTACAAATTGTAGTTCCATAAAGGGAGACTCCGAAAAACGTGAAGCATCATAGACCACATTACTTCTACTGGAGGAAACTTCGAATTCGCCGGACCATGCAATTGCAACATGTATTTGTTTCAAATGTTTAAAAAATCTGCAGCATATTTTTTACGTAATCTGACGCAATTGTTGTAGCACTTTTCATGAGCTTTCATTCATTCGGTTTAAGCAATACTGANAATAGTAACAACAACCGGAAAAGCTAGTTGATTGCCGGAATCTTGATCTGTACGAATCTAATTACCGTACAATTTTTTTATTGAGTGACTATATGTAATTGAATATAGTACGGGAACAGTTACTTTAGTTTTGAAAAACAATGCAGTTCAAAGTTGGTCACTGTAGTTTTTAAGTGTTGCAAGTATTTCCTTTAATTGACCATGTACTCGTACGGGGGCAGACCTGGAATCGCAAAATTAAGACTGCTGTGGCCGTCTGTTTGTCAAAATTTTAGCCCCTCTAAAGCATCTACCAATTTTGAAGTTCACAAAGAGTATCACAGTTTCTTAAGCTCGAAGGATAAATGGCACTTGTATCCTTCGTGTAGCGATGTTACTAGAAGTGATTTTGAAAATGCACGGTACCGTGCAAAGTTGCCAAGGCATTTCGCGACTGATGCAGGGTCGAAGGACGAGCCTACAGAAGAATCTGTTTTGGGAGAAGAGTCAACGGAATTGACGGAAGAGCAAGTATTGGAAATACGGAATAAATCAAAACTTAGAGAACAACACTATCGTATGATACACGGCGAAAATCCCTATCCTGAACCAAAATTTTGGACACATCATACCGTTTTATACAAGCGAAAGACCTACGGAAAATTTGGGGAAGCAAGTGGAGTCAATCCTGGAATTATGTGGCCAACCAGTGAAGAATTAGATGAGCGGCTGGAATACGAGAGAATAGCCTACCCGTTCACACTTCAAGAAATGATACAAAGGAGGAAAGAATTACGGCGGTTAGAAGCGGAAGCGATCGTCAATAGGTACTTTCAATCTTAAGCGTATCCATCTTTGTTGTAGCCAGCTTGATTTCTAAAAGAGGTTATAATGGGCACGCAGAGAGAAGGAAATAGATGCAAAGATGGCCAAACTGGAGGCTTTCAAAAAGGAATTGGAAGATAAGCGACTTGCCAAGGAGCGAGAGGCTGCTGCTGCTAAAGTAAGACGATATTTTTAAACGAGCTGTTGGAATTACGAACTTGCGACTTAAATAAAGGAGAATCGTGTTGATTTGCAGGCTAAGAAAGATGCACTTGTTGAGGAAGTCCGGCGGCATTTTGGTTACAACGTGGATCCAAGAGATCCAAAGTTCCAAGAAATGTTGGAAATTAAAGAAAAAGCGCAGAGAAAAGCAGCTAAGGAAGCGAAAAAATCGGCAAGACAGCAGGCTATTTTGGCAAAATTGATCGAAGGAGCACAAAAAGTTGAGGCCGAAGTTGAGGCAATAAAATCCACCCAAGCTGCCAAACCCGGTGAGGCTCTTGAAAATCCCATCGAAGTCGACACTGGAGCAGGAACTAGCGCACGTGGTGCCGACAGAGCAGGCAAAGTGGATATTCAGCCCAAATCACAGAGTGCAAGCAAGGGGTCGTCCAATGAGTTTGCAGATTCGAAAGAAGCGACAGTACCCTCATCATCGGCATTTTCTTCCGAGATTGAGGCAGATTTAAAGGATATTGTGGAGGACATTCGAAAGGTGGGAAATGGTAGGGATAGTTTGTGTTGAAAATATTTTGGGGAATGTTCGGCCATATTGTATCAAATTTTTGTAGGAGCTCGGCGGCAGACACATCGAACTGTGCAATGTGGCTGGGTATTATTTTGATGGTCAAGGGAAAGCTATTCGTCCTCTGATTTCTATTCTAATGGCCCGAGCTATTAATGCACCATTTACACGGAAACGAAAACAGGCAAGTGTTACTAAATAATTTCTCTTGAACCATTCCACGTTAACCACTTAAAATACTATCCATTAACTGGTTGATTTAATTTTTTGAAAGATGAATAAGGATGTCCGTTTTTGCTTCCAGCTTTATTCTCCACTCCCAGAAACAGCTAGCCCTAGTATCAGAAATGATTCACACAGCCACGTTAGTACATGATGATGTTATTGATACTTCGGACACACGACGAGGCAAACCGAGCGTGAACGCTTTGTACGGACAGAAGAAGGCCATAATAGGTGGTGACTATATCTTGGCTAAAGCTGGCGCCATGGTAGCCAGGTTGAACAATGATGAAGTTACACAAATTTTGGCTCGCGTACTAGAAGACCTAGTACAGGGAGAGTTCATGCAAATGGGTGCAAATGAAGGAACTTCCGAGAGATTTGCACATTATATAGGCAAGACATTCAAGAAAACAGCCTCATTGATGGCGTACAGTTGTAGAGGAGTGGCGATTCTGGGAGGAGCTGATGAAAATCTTGCCGAGATTGCTTTCCAGTACGGCAAAAACGTTGGGATTGCTTTTCAGCTAATTGACGACTTACTTGATTTTGTATCCTCCACTGCTACCATGGGGAAGCCAGCGGCAGCTGATTTGCAACTCGGGTTGGCTACTGCTCCAGTTTTGTTTGCCGTACAAAAGGTATGATTTGTGTAAAAGACTAATGTCATCCAGTGAAAAATTGCGCTTTAGCTTACTTACTGACAACAAGATTTTTGCATGTCTTCAGCATCCTCAATTGGAAGAGTTAATAGAAAGACGATTTTCTGAACCGGGTGACGTCGAGAAGGCATTGGATTTTGTACACAATTCTGACGGGTTGGACGAAACTAGAATTTTAGCCCAAAAATATTGCTCAGAAGCCGTGAGATGTGCGAACAGTCTTAAAGATTCCCCTTACCGTAAAGGTTTAATCGACATTACAGATAAGGTATGCCTTATTCCTCGTCCTGTCCTTAAAATTTCTTTTGTATCCCTTGACGTCGACTGAAACGATTTCTTTGGTTATTGCAGGTTATAAATCGGTCCAAGTAGTCTTAGTAACTCAGGTTATGAAGTGTGAGAGTGAATACATCTAGAGTGATGCAGCAAAGATTAGCTTTATAGCGGTGATAGCGTGCAGAGAGTAAACATGAGTTTGTTACCTACTGATCGAAGTAATATTATTATGGTACTTTATTTCAACAAATAACATCGTTCTGAGTAAATTAAAGCCTGAATATCACGAAAATTGGCGTTCAAGTGGTAATCAGATTAACATTTATTTGTCGTTTTGATGCTGCACATCTGAGAGGTGGAATGATTGCCATATTCAGATTTCAAGCATTCAGAGAGCGAAGCCATTTTTTAGTGTTTCGGCAAGATTCTCTTTCACAGTGTGGACACGTCATTGTAATTTGGGGCTTAACCATCACGTTAGAAGCCAAATGTTCTGCAACCATTTCTGCTATTCCTTTGATAAACAGAGGGTGGTCGTTGGGGGCCTTAGCTCTGCGAACTGTCGCGCCAACCTATGCAATAGCACGAATTTGGTATTTTAGTCTGTTATATGGTATTCTTTTATAGACCTTTAGGTAGCAGATTAACTCACCTCTTTCGCTAAATCACCAGCATATTCTATGTCCAACTCATGCAGTGTTTCGATGTGCTCGTTGGTAAATGCCACAGGCACTAAAATGATAGACTTCATGTGCTTCTTTGCCAATGCTAAATTGATAAAAGTATGACGGGTTAGCACGTTAAAAGTACTCAATACAAGAAGAAAAGTTTAAAATGTATCTTACATTTAATCGCATCTTCAGTTTTCGGTTCCAGCCAAGGTACAGGTCCAACCTTTGACTGCCAAACCAGTCTGTAAGGATTTGTGTGCCCTAGTTCGTCCATAACAAGTTGAACAGTAGCTCCTACTTCAGCGGGGTATGGATCTCCGCGGTTAACGGCCTATAACAATGAACATTAGAAACTCGTCATTAGAAAACCTCCGTAGGTTTCAGTTGGCAATAGAGAGAATCTCCAGCATTTTGGTCACCAAAGTTCATCATACCATCATTGGTAACGAATGGGCAGAGAACAAAATCACAACTTTTGAGCGCACGGCAGGTTCAAACTGATTGAGCTCGTCACGAACTCTTTCTGCAATGGTTTTTATCAAATACTTATTGGTTCCCCATCTATCAAGAACGCTCCATTTGATGTTTGATTTTACTAATCACAGTGAAAAAGCACCTCAGCGTCAGATTGATGTTCATGATTACCCCCTCACTTTTAATACATAATAATGCATAACAAAAATCAGAAACTTACTTATTGCTGTAGTATTTATTCATGGCAGTATAACTTGATCCCGCCGTTGCGCAACTGTATTGCGGATATTGTGAAAACGCTACAGCCCTGCTGATACCATCCCTGGAAGACAACGTTCTCGCATCAAAAAATAACTTAATGATGATAAGCAAAATGATGCAAGTATAACTTTCTTAAGAATAGAATTAAATTCTAAAAGCTAATTTACTTTTCCATCTGATCCAACGTATCCTCGGTCAATGGATGAGCATAGCGAAACCCAACATACGGCTTGTGGGGCTTAGTTTCGGGCGAGATTTCGTCTAACATTTGACACATCAAGGCACCTTGTTTCTCAGTCCATTTAAGAATAGGCGATCCTCCACCAATTTCTGCGTACTTCTTCTGAATACTAGGTGTACGTCGCGTAGCGATCCAACGGCCCAGTTGATCTTGGAATGGCAACTGCATTATATCCTTATCTTGAAACAGCCGTAAGAGAAACGGGCCTACCTCCTCTGTAGTTCGGGGTCCACCCATGTTTAACATGAGAATCCCAGTACCTTTCCATCTTTTCAGTTCCAAATTTCCAACCGTCCCAGGAGTGATTAGTCGAGCGGATAAATTTCGCAAATTATTCGTAAACATTTTGCATTCGGTGCAGTATTGACAACCCCACTCAATAACAGCTGACAGCTGTGCCTTTTCAAGACGAATGTTCCTAGCTTGATTCTGAAACAGAAATACAGTTCGGTTTATTAAATGTGTGAATTCAATTTTATTATTTGAATTTGCCTTTCTGGGAATCAAATCTACATAGGATTAATGACATAGTGCGTTAGAGCGTAATCTTTACAAGCCTTATCCGCTTACCTGATAATTAAAGCAAAAGCTGCAATTGCAGAATCCCTCTCAGAGAGATGTTAAAACCGGCTTTAAATTTTTCTCCGAAATTGCTTCCGGCATCCACGTGAACTTCACTACGGCTTTAGAAGTTCAGACGAATCCTAATAGAAGGAAGAATTCTTCCTGAAGATGAGTTTAACTTTTGCCAGCAATAACACAAGATGTACAGATGAGGCAAGATACCGGCGACTCTCTCAGCCTCACAGAGTGTTAATATAAGTTCCATGACTTTTACTACCTGACACAAGCAATATGCCAAGGATTCTCTCCCTCGCATCATACGGCTGCTTTCGCTCGTGCATGTTACGTAAGACATGTTAACCCTCACATCATGCCCTGCCTTGGGGCAAGAGGAGACCTAGCAAAATTCCTCTGTTTACTGACTCTCGCAAATTCTAAGAACCTAATTGTCTGTAAATATGTTTGCTTTTCGGCAAAGTCCACAATCTCCCACACAACATTAGCATTAGTTGAGCAGGTGACTGAAATAATAAAACCAGATGCGCGTTTTCGTGCTTACAATGGTATCCGTTAGTAAATTATAAAAACAAGGAACAATAATGCAATGCGTCAGCACTAGCGTCGTCTATACAAGTCCGTCAACGGTATCAGGTTTCCTAGAGTTGTAAATTGCCATTGGCCGATGAGCCACATCAACTAGTTTGAACCTGTTTATGAATTTCTTTAGAACAAATAGTGTAGGTCATCTTCTACATGAGTATTGTGCAGAACTTTCAAAAACTCATAATAGGGACACAATACAATGAAAAAAGGTTAGACGTTCCTTTCGTTTGATAGATTGGCATTGGCATTGCCGCTTAAATCCTTTGCCTATAAACGTCTGTCTCAAACTTTCAAACGTTTGAATTTCTGTCATACCTGTTGCATAAGGAGAAATCCTTGGAAGCGAGATGCGGCAGGGTTGCTAAGCAACAATGATATCAACAACAGGAAAACTAGGGGCTGCACCATATGACGCTGCCTGTGCCAATACCGACTTCCTTTCTGAGGTTAGCAGTTGTCAGTATTCGGTGTAGGATAGACGCATAATCGCATTATTTAAACTATTTTTACTTACTTTACGACGGTAAGACAGAGTATTCATCATTAAAAACTGCATAGTGATCAGTGCATATGAAGTAGAGAGACTGGTGACCACAATGTCAGTTTCCAAGGGAAAAGAGCTAATTCTAACGCGTTACTTGATTCTCCTTGCACATTTCACTTTGTCCATCTCTCTCCTTACGTCCAGGGTAAGTGCGTAATGATCGTTTCAGTCATCCGTATCGCACGCTGGTGGTGGATATTGTTACTGTTGGGAAAACTTGTGAGTAGTGCCCACCACATAAACTTTAAACCAGAGTTTTTAAACTTCAATCCTGGAATCTTAGGAGGAAAACATCAAGTACTGTCTCCCGTACGAATACACTCAGGAAGAGTTTCGAAGTAAAGATGTAGAAATGATTGTTGGGTTGTCTCTGAGCATAGCCTTCATTTCTGCCGAGATGCTAACTTTCGGAACCGGTCTGACCATGTTTAATAGTTTTGCAACCGTTTTTTGTAAGAACTTAAAAAAGTTTTCCCAGTTAAGCTGGGTAGTTATAGATAGTACACACTGGTACTTGGAAAGTAACAATTGGGCCTTTTTCTTTCAGCTATCATGACACATGCCGTCGGGACGGTCGCTCTTGCGTATTTCGCTACTGACATGTGGGACTGTAGCTTATTTTGGGTCATTTTTGCATTAGGAATTTGCTGTCCCTTTCTACTGGACTTGGGATCTATTCTAGTTTCTTATTGTGCTTATGACATGAAGTATAAGTAGCCAATGATTCTTTGATTTGCTATGAGCTATGAATTGGTAAATGAGCCTGTATGCTTGAATCATTAAGCAACGCAAATATGATAATAAATTTTGTACTCATTTTGACTATTTTCATGCGGTGTAATCAAAGACAGGTAACTGCATCATGTGGCAATCAAACTAACAATGAGGATATTATATGTAAATGATGAGGGAAAGAAAGCTTTTTCCTTATTAAAGCACGTATTTGAAGCTCATAAGGTAGAAGTTAGTACCTCGTATTGTTTTTCAGCGACAAAGACTGCGGCATTCGTGGCAACACAGATTATATGTCACGTAAAAAAACTTCACAGTCTCGTTTTTCATTACAGTTTCTGACACTGGCCAAATACGGTGAAAGTTGCAATTTTATTGTGAAAGTGAAAGACCAAAGTAAGCGCGCGATTTTATAAAAACCACGTTGGAATTTTTTACCTCGCGCATGTCTGCAATTTTAGATTTCGATATAGCTTTTGTGTTTTCGATACTACGATTTCAATCTCATGTCGCAGATTAAGAGTGTGTCGTGATTGCAATCATCCGTAAGTCATAAATCATAACACTTAATTAGATTTATTATTTAGAGCATGTCAAATTGATTAACTCACAGGAACTAAAGCTGAATGACTGCTTGAAATTTGTAGCGAAAATTGGAGTAAATGATTTTGCAAGCGTTACCAGTGGTGACCCGAAATGTTCACAAATCAAGAAGATCTTGGGACCTCTGCAAGGTCAGTTTCCGCTGTATTGGAATCAATAAACTCCCAGATGGAGGAAGCGGTATATCTAGGACATTTGAACCGGATACAACGGAAGTTCCTTTGGTTGAGAAGTGGAAAGAAAACTACAAGAATAACGTGCGCATTAACGGCAAACACTTCACTGATGACAACATCTTTAGGATGATCTTGCCACCTCCAAATGTGACAGGAAAACTCCACTTGGGTCATGCTCTAACGGTTTCGATTCAGGACACAATCATTCGATGGTAAGAGAATCTTACTGTGAGAACATGTGCTTGCCAATCACCGGACTCCCCTTGCATCTCAAAACCGATGGCTAATTGATGTGACCAATGCAATGTATTCATTTCATGGCCGCTTTACATTGCAGGAAAATAATGAATGGTGCAAGCATAAAATACATTCCTGGTTTTGACCACGCTGGCATCGCAACCCATTCAGTGGTTAGGCGAAAGCTACAGTCAAAAAGTGGTGCCAAACCCGGTAGTCGCAGCGGTTTTGTTGTTGACGAAAAAGTGCTGCAAGATAGTTTAGTGGAGTTCTCCGCCAATAGCCGAGATACTATCCGGAATCAGCTTCAACGGATTGGAGCTTTACTGGATTGGGAGTCGGAGTACTACACAATGGATGAGGTGGATTCAGAAACTAACAGCAAATTAGCTAGCCACCACATTTTTTAATTTTCTAAAGGGTTTTTCATGCCTTAGAATCATCGCATTGTTGTCGAAGAAGCGTTTGTGACATTATTGGAGTCGGGAATTATTCAAAGGAAAACTGGACTGGTGAATTGGTGTTGTGCCTTACAGTCTTCTATTGCTGATGTTGAATGCGTAAATGTAGAGTTTGATGGGAAGGTATCGTTAAATGTCCCTGGTTACGAACAATCCGTAGAGTTTGGCCAGCTGTATTATGTCAATTACAAGCTGGAAAATTCAGGTATGAGATTAATTTAGTGAGCCTCTTTTGATTCGTATTGCATCTTAGCTTGAATTGCGTGCGACATTGCATAATTTTGGATTATTCTTCATTTTTATTTTAGATGAAACACTTCCTGTTGCGACCTCACGCCCGGAAACTATGTTTGGCGACGTTGCACTGGCGGTGAATCCTAATGATGGAAGATATGCCAGCATGATTGGATCAAGAGTTTTAAATCCTCTTTCAAATTCTCTTATTCCAGTGATTGCTGATGAGCGAGTTAAAATAGAATTTGGATCGGGTAATGAGTCATTGGACATTTTTTTGCTATAGATATTCCGGTTTGGACCATCATTATAATCTGCTATAATTTTACAGGAGTATTAAAGTTGACACCAGCACATGACAGGATGGATTTCCAAATCGGTTGTACTCATAATCTACCTGTAGTGAATATACTTCATGATGATGGTCGTCTGAACGAGCTGTGTGGTAGTTTTAGGGTAAGTCTATCTTTTTCCCGGCATATGTAGTGCTGTTTATCATTAAAAAGGATTAATAACGTGACAATGCAATCATTTGCAGGGACTAGGACGGTTTGCTGGACGCAAGGCGGTCATAAAGCACCTAAAAGAAAGGAATGTGCTTACAGCTGTGAAAGAATATCAAGGAAATTTATCCATATGTAGTAGAACTGGAGACGTAGTCGAACCAAAAACACTGCCCCACTGGTTTATGCAAACTCAAATTATAACACAACGAGTGCTTTCAGCCATTAATTCTGGAGAACTGAAAATTGAGCCGGATTTTGCTAAAGTCAATCTGGTGCATCAATTAACAAATACGCAGTAAGCTTTGTCGGTTAAAGAAAAGCAGAGCAAAACTCCCATATCAGAAAGCTTGTACAGTATTTTTCTACACGGTAGAGACTGGTGCTTGTCACGCCAAATCCGATGGGGACATGCGATACCTGCTTACTATCATTTTGATCATCCTGAAAAGTGGGTGGCTGCTTTGGATAAGGAAGCCGCTAGAAGAAAGTTGGAGAAACTATTGAACACATCAGTTAGCATTGAGCATGTGAAGCAAGACAGTGACGTTCTTGATACATGGTTCAGTTCAGCACTGATTCCTTTAGCAGTGTCGGGATGGCCGGATATCGATGAAAAGGTATTTTAGTGTTTTCTTGTGGCCAGTGTTAAAAATGAAAAGGTTTTCAAAGCTTTCCTCAAATAGGAACTTAATTACAGCACTTTCAGCCACTTTCATTAATGGAAACTGGACACGATATTCTATTGTTTTGGGTTTGGAGAATGACCTTGGTTAGTTTGGCGCTGATAGACAAGTTACCTTTCCGGCATGTTTTGCTGCATGGAATGGTAACTGATCCATACAATAGAAAAATGTCAAAGTCTCGGGGAAACGTGATAGACCCTATGGATATTATTTGCGGCAAGACTCATCAGGTAGTATTTAATTCCGTAAGTCTCCTCGTTTTATACTGGTTGGTTGTTTAAATAGTGCGACTCAGATCCACTTTCTGTGTTTATTCAGGAAATGCTGCACGATGCGGAAGTAATGCACAAATCGGGTGAATTAGACAAGAATGAATACAAACTAAGGACAACCAGTCTGAAAAAGGATTACCCAAAGGGATTTGCGAAGTGTGGTGCTGATGCACTGCGCCTTACTTTGTTATCACAGGACTTGCGAAGTAAGCAAAATTCCCAAGTTTTGGTTTTTTAAGTCCTGCCTCTAGACATGATTTGTTTATTGGTGTGACTCTGCAGAAACTGACCTTCGACTGGACCCGATATTTTTGGACAGCTGTAGGCATTTTTCAAACAAGATGTGGCAAGCGCTCAGGTTTTATTTCGCTCATGTGGATAAAGGAATAAATCATCCGACTGAAATTACTAAACCTCTTGCGGAACTGACGCAGTCTGTTCCCGATCGGTGGATCATTTCATGTTTGTATAATTTCGCTAAAGTGATGGAAGAAAACATGATCAATTGTAGATTTCATACATGTACAGACGCCATGAAAAACTTTATCCATCTCCAGTTTTGCGATTTCTATATCGTAAGTATCAATCTCGTACACCTCCGAACCTCACTTGACTTTTGCATCGTTTGATCTAACTTGTATTTTCCACAGGAAATGATCAAGCAAGATCTCAAGGATGGAATCAATGCAGAGGCTAGAATTATGATACTTCGCTACATTTTTGGAACGACAGTGAAGTTGATTCATCCAATCATGCCTTTTATATCCGAAGAGATGTGGAGATACTTAACCAAAGGCGATCATGGCCTCCTCATCAATGCGACTTATCCAAAATCAGCAGAAGTTGCGGATTTCTACGAACCAGCCCTGATGCAGGCCATGTCTGTAGCTATGAAGCTTTGCTCAGAAATACGCAATTTGCGTAGAAAGGTTGGAGTTGAAAATTGGACCACAGCATCCACGTTTGTTGAAGCTACATCGCAAAACTTTAACTGGTCCTCCGTCGTTCCTTACGTTGAACGCTTGACGAACACTAAAATATTCATGGAATCTCCATCAAGGATCTCACGTAGCAGCCTTACCTCACAATCATTTGAATACGAGGAAGGCAAAACGTGTAGGGTTTCCATGGCAAAAGTAAGGACAGTCCGAAACGGATAGATATGAACGAAATCTTGATTGCCACCCTTTATGGGCGAAAAATTGACAATTTCATGATTCGTAACAAAGTATCTTCATTATAACTTGAACGTATTGTGCCCTTTTTCCAGGTAACTGACGATGACTCGATACACATTGCCGAAGAAAAATTAAGAAGGTTACAAGCCAAACTAGACAAAATAAGGGAAACTCTATCAAATCCTTCGTTTTTAGAAACTGCTGATAATGAATCCAAGCAAAATTTGCTGAAAAAGGTAAATTGGCCTCGTAATTTTAGCTCTAAAAGATGGTTTAAGTTTATGCCTTCTCCATTCACGCGTTGTTTATTTTACAGATGGAGAAATTGCAGTCGCAAATATCGAGCCTGAGAACGACGAAACACAGCTAGCATTCTAGTATTCTATTCAGTACCTTCCTCTCGTACTAGTCCGCCATTCATAAACATTGACGAGTTGATTTGTGCATCTTCACAATTTCCAGTTGATTCGTACTCATTCGCTTTCGTACTCCGTTAGCAATATTCAAACCATGCAGTTTTTATAAATATCAAGTTTATTAAAGTGGCCAAGTTACTACAATATACTTCACCGTGTCAGCTTCTGTGGGATGAAAATTTTTTCTGATAAGTTAGATATTTGTCATCCTTTTCCAATTATTCTTTGAAAGTGTAGCTTCACCCAGTTCCGAATATTAGAAATTCCACAAGCTATTGCATCACCGTTCTTCAATCTCACATGAACACAGATCAGATGAAATCTTCAGTCAATTGAGTGCAGCACAATCAGATTTAACCGACATGTCCTGATCTTCCTTCCTACCCACAGTACATGCGCCGACGATTGCTTCTGACATCACCAGTGTCTTTTTTGGAGCTACAGGTTCTTATCATCTAGTGAAAATCCTTTGCGGCATGTGATAGATGGAACAAAACGTTGTGGAAGTGATGCACGCGTGTCTTGATTGTCCAAAGTGAGGAACGGATTCGCCAGCAAGAGCGAACGCTGCCGCGTGCAGTCAGTCCATGAAAGATGTCTAATCAACTCGTGCTGTTGAGTAGTGTCTTACAGCTTTAGATTCTGTAACCTAGTAGCTAAAAGAAGGTAGACACAGACCGGAATTAGATAGTTTTGGGCTAGATCAGCTAATTTTGTTTATTTTTATAGCTGTAAGAGTAACCTGTTGGTGATGTAAGTGTGACAAACTGCTAAAAATATTCTCCATTAACTGCCAAAAGTGCCAGTGTGGTGTGTTGACTGTGCACCTGTTGCCTGTTAAATTTCACCACCAACATGGGTGGTCGGACGAGCAAAGTGGATAAGGCCAAAGGAGAAGGCAATAATAAGTAAGTTTTTGTGTGTATATGAAAGCTAATGCTTGAACAAAAGTGCCAGTGTGGTGTGTTGACTGTGCACCTGTTGCCTGTTAAATTTCACCATCAACATGGGTGGTCGGACGAGCAAAGTGAATAAGGCCAAAGGAGAAGGCAATAATAAGTAAGTTTTTGTGTGTATATGAAAGCTAATGCTTGATAGAAATTTTGTCTTGTTGGGCTGAATTTCTTCAGTTACAGCTGCTCTATGCACCGACGTGTACCAGTAACAAGAAAATTCTTTATGCAGTCCAGAGAAAGGAAAAGATGACCAAACCGAGCCGGAAGAAATTAAGTACCCCCCGGTACCTTACTTACAACTGGTAATGAGTCTAATTCCAACGAATGTAATTTTGGCGTTAAATTACATGAGTGGCTATAACTTTTCGGATCTCTTGCAATGAGGACAGGAGCCTCACTGAAAAGAATCTGTATGTCTTTGTTCCCTTACAATTAACTTAATGCTATGCTAACCATGATGTGCTCACATTGCAGTACCGCTATGCATCCTCCTTTGATAAAGTACTTTTGGTTGTTGGGATTTTGGCCGCCGCGCTTTCTGGTGTTACCATGCCGGCAATGGTGATTATTTTCGGACAAATTGCGGACGTCATGGTGAATTCGAACACTCCACCGGAAAATTTCTGCAATTTTAGCCTTCCTCCACCACCGTAAGTAAATCCAATTCACTGGACTTGTCTGAGTCCTGGAACTTTTCAGTTAGTTCAGTGAGTTAAACGTGTGGGTTTATCCAATCTTTCGTTATTCCTTACCGACCAAAATTACGTCTGAACGTAGCCCCCTACTCTTTTGAAGCTGTCATGAGCTAAATGGTAGTTCCTCATCACTTTGCAACCAGTGAGAGTTAAAACGAGGTGGAAAAGTTGATGAATGATATGTAGGATCGCTTGGCTAGCTTTGGTAAGGACACATTCCAGGATCTGCGGTAGAATTTTACAGCAGATTGCATTATGGAAGACAGATTATAATTCCGCATCGATGATGCTGCATTGTTTGAGGAATTTCGCTAGCGGACCTATACAGAGAGATTTCTTCTATTCATTGTTTACTCCTAAGCTCCATTTTTATAACGCTGAGGAAACTAGAGTTGCACAATTGTAAGTAATGTAGCCTTATCTAAAACCCTTTAGGTCAAACGAATCTCCGTATTTTACATATAATACTATACTCGTACTTGCTCACAGGTGTGCACGGTTGTGCTAGTACTAAAGTTTTATCATCACCTGCACTTGGAGCTTAAGATTATAAAGACTTTGATAAACATTCGATTTCAAGGTATTTAAGCCAACTCGTGATTGCTCTCGTGAACTTTTGAAGGCCTTTGTGCACGTCTTTAAGACAGAGTTAGATCGATACAACACCGCTATTTTTGTTATTTGCCTAAGCTTCCTAACTTTTCATACATCTATTTATGCAAATAGTCTATCTCAGCTCGAAATTAGCTGAGAGCTGAACCGTCTGGAAAGAAGGCGGTACGAATAGGTGTAGAACTGATATTTTTGTCTGAAGGTTAAAAATCGATTGGTTTCGCTCCGTGGAGTTGCACGAAAGGCCGAAAGAACTCATATCTTGAGTAAACAGAACCAAGTGGGAATATGAATGAAGTTGCAAAAAGACAGAAAGAGGACTGCCACAATGGTGCTTTTGTTTGCTGGGTTGAAACAGATAGCATTTAGTGAGAGTCCAAGACATGTGTCATAGTCATTGGCGCATATGTCCTTTGCGTTGGCTTCAGTCGGAGGTGAGACTCCGCGAACGGGTAATTTACCAATGGCAGAGTATATCCGTTCTGTGTGAAAAAATTAAATGGTACTGTGCGGGCAGTCTGATGATCGATTGATTCAATGAAACCATGCACATGTAAAGTGTCGGTAACTAATAAGCGAAGGGTTTGTGCGGGGTATTGAGTGACGTATTCCTTGCAGAACAGAGAAAACTTGAACGCTTTTGCTTAAAAGGTATGTGAAGCAAGATTCTGTCCGCATGAAAAACGTTTTTAGGCGTAAGTGCTTAGAAAACGTTTCAAAAAGTAAATATGTCCAGGACTAGTCGGTGAGGATTATTTGAGTAAATATTTGACCTGATCCAGCAGAGACCATGAATGTACCATTTTAAGACATGACCGTCTCGTAGACCCAGTCAGAAAACATGGGCCTTTATTTAATGACCGAAAATTCAGAACGCAGACTTAATATTGACACAGAACAGTCATTCCTTTTTTTGGGTGGCAGTGTCAACAATCGATTTCGTAAAAGTCTACGGAGCATACCACACCATTCATGAGCGATTGCGAATTGATTGCAGGATTGATGAAAGCACAGTGGTGGATGAAATTGCAAAATTGTCACTCTATCAAGCACTAATTGGTGTCGGACAGCTCGTAGTTGGATACTTTTTCATAACATGTTTCAACCGGATATCGGAGAACATGGTGCGTATTCTTGATCTTGATGCGAATTTTTTTGTACATTGAAATTGGTGAAATGTATGTGCAAACTTTGGTTTATTGCATGAACTTGCAGGTTTACCGACTTCGTCAGAAGTACCTCGAAGCGCTACTTCGGCAAAATATAGGATGGTATGACACAAACCAGGACCGTAATTTTGTTTCGCGCATAACAGAGTAAGACTGAACGATAAAACTGAAACTTTTTTCCCATTAGGGAAAAATGGCAGCTTGGTTAAATTTCTATTCTCCATTTTCTAGAGATGGCCTTAAGCTGCAAGAAGCAACCGGTGAAAAGGTCGGATTATGCGTGTTCTTCATGTCAACCAGTTTGCTTTCCCTAGCCAACGCTTTTTACCACGGCTGGCTGCTGACGCTGGTTGTCCTCGTATCCGCCCCAGCTCTTGCAATTGCAACAGGCCTCGTTATGTCCATCCAATCCAAGTTGGCAGCATCTGAACAGGCGGCCTATGCGAAAGCAGGAAACGTTGCTGAAGAAGCAATAACAAACATTCGCACTGTTATGGCCTTCAGTGGCCAGGAGAAGGAACTGGACCGTTACGAAGAGGGATTGGCTTCTGCCAAACAGGCAGGAACGAAACGTGGAGCTATTTCCGCTCTCGGAATGGGTCTTATGTGGTTAATCATGTACAGCAGCTACGCACTAGCGTTTTGGTATGGTACCAAATTAATCCTGGATGGTCGCAAGGAATACTGTGAATCCAATTATTCAAAGGAACCTGCTTACACCGCTCAGAACATGCTGATTGTAATTTCACGGATTCTTTTCTCTTGCTTACCGCATTAAGGAGTTGCGATAATGGTGATTCTGAAAATGAATTTTTTCGTGCAGGTGTTCTTCAGCGTCATGATGGGTGCTTTTAACATAGGCCAAGCATCGTCGTACTTCGAAGCTTTTGCGGTCGGTAAGGGTGCGGGAGGCAACATCTATGCGGTCATTGATAGGTACTGTTAGTAGCTTTTAATCCACGATTCCTATGAAGCAGCTTTCTTTCGATTCCTGCTTTAAGAATGGAGAAAGCATTGGTTTTGTCATTTTTGCTCGCAGGGTACCCGAGATAGACAGCTACTCTGAAGAAGGGAAAAAGCCAACTTCAAAATCTACAGGAAAAATCGAGTTTCGCAACGTTAATTTTTGTTACCCTTCCCGTCCAGAAATTCAAATCTTGAAGAATTTTAGCCTGACCATCAATCCAGGACAGACAGTAGCTCTCGTTGGGCACAGGTAATGCCGGAATCGCTGAAGTACTTTGTTAAAAGTTGGTGGATTTCGTCTTCCAGGAAACATTAACCATCCTTAATATGACCAACATTTTAAACCATGATTTCTT
>VRMD01000286.1:0-30413 GCA_009872375.1 Sminthurides bifidus
ACAACCCTTCTATTATTAGTATGTACTAACATACAGTATATCAGACACGATATTAAGCAATGATATCATCCCTTCTAGCAAAGTCATCCCGTGATTCATTCACGTCATTTTCTGTGGACTATTTTTCCAGCATGTTAGCTCCTTGACAAGATCCTTGCTGTTGAGTGGTGAGTTGCCATTAGTGGCATTACTAGCTATTGAATAGAATCTAGTTGCTCTTAACTTAGTATTTATATTATAAGCCGTTAGACCATTCTTTTCACATTTCCATCTTCTGTCATTCCATTTTAGAAAAGGAAATGCTAGAAACGGAAAGAACTATCACAGGATACTAGAAGATTAGTACCAAATCACAGAGGGGCATGGTAGTCATGACCTACGATTCAGGTTTGAGTTTGGGATATTCGACCGGCTGACTTCATTGATCTTATGATCAGATCAATCAATCTGATGTCCATAGTAATCGAGGCAAACTAATAGATTGGGCTTGCGAATTGTCTGTTTAACCCTCCGTATGCTAAATCGTATGATGTTGCTAACCTTTTATCGCGACTGCTGTTTCAAGCCTTCACGTTTTATTTCGTATGGATCTTCGTGTCTGAGTCCTTCCCACTTTTCACATACAGTTTTTATCAGCAAATAAGTTTTGCAGTTGCAAAATGAACACACTCAAGGATGAACGCATTGAGAGTTGTGTGAGCTCCGAACAGGCGCATTGGAGCATGCACATATTATTTTCCAAGATTAGTGCTTGAGTTAATGCCTGTCCCAGAGGAAACGCACACTGCTGCACTGCACTCGTGCGGACCTCCAGCCAGCAGCAAGTAGCCTCAACATGTACGTACGACAGGATGCCAGGCAGGGGATCTTACATTACTTTTTTGCAGAATCAAAGCAAAGCTCCTTGAGCTCACTTCACATCCTGTGAAATCCATACTGAACTGCGTGTATAATTATGTGATTTTGAAGGTATTTTGGTAATACCAGTAGCGTGATTTTTTCTACACTCCATTTAGCGTTTCGAAATAAATTTGCTCGAATTTCAAACTTTTCTGTAAGGTATTCACTTTTTTGAAGGTAAGAACATTTGACTTCTGGTTTATCCTCATTCACCCTGTTAAGTTAAGTATATATATGGATAATATTTTTAACCAGAAGTTCCATCTTGCCGTAATGGTATGACTGTTTTAACTTCGAAAAGAGTAGTTAAAAGTTCAATTTATTTTAGCTCATGTGGGTTCTGCCTGTAATAGAACTTGCAAGCTTGAAATCATACCATAGCTTGACTAGCAGTTGTTTTGAATAGTTAAGAAATGTAAGAAATATGGTTTGAACAAATCTGATATTTCATAGCCATCTGTAATTAATTAATTGATTAAATTATGAGTTTATGTTAAGCCATATTTTATGCAAGGATAGAATTGCTGTATTAACGCAAATTTTATTTTTCTCTTTGCTTTGCAGCCCTTAATATGCAGAGGAAATGTAACTTCCACCCCGGTAGAGATGAATATCAGGAGAAGAGGAAGCATTAAATTTGAGATTAATACATTGAAAAAGATTCTACCTTGTTTTTGCAACAGCTTTGACAAGATTTGTTCGTGCAATAAGTGCGACTTGATTTGTGCCATGTGTTTGTAACGATCCGGTTCAAATTTCCAAAATGTCAAGCAGAAGCAATAGTAGCAGTAGCTTAAGTAATGAGGGAGACGACGACTCGCCTGAAGAGTTTTTCGATGCTCCCGAAGCATCTGGAACTTTGTTGGGATTCGCGAGAAGACTGCATGCAGCGCAGCAACAGGAGCGACCAGACTTGACCACAGTGCCCGCTGATGTGGTTGACAGCTCCGGTTCTGAAGTATTCTTCTCACCAAATATGAGGGTTACGCTAGTCAAGAGTCCTGGAGGTGACCCCGCCACCGGTCCTTGTGTTGAAAGCGATGGAAATGGAAACTCGAAAGACTGTGATAAGAATGGAACCCTGACTCCAGACTCGTCTGGCGTAGTTGCAATTATGAGTGGTAGCGAGCAGGGCCCCGAAGGGCGAAGTTGAGTTGAAGTCGAAAGATAAATCACTACCGAGAGTAAGTTTAGTTATGTTAATAGCATTCCAGTAGCATGATCTAAAATTTTAGAATCGTTATCTATCTACTCTTGTCGAACAGGACAAAGAAGTAGAAGTTCAGGAAGAAAGTAGGCGAAAGAGAATGGAAGAGGTGAGACGCCGAATTAACACGGATGAAGTGGAAGAGCCACCAGAAGACGAAACGTCGCCTTCCGATAGCCAGACATCCAGCGTCGAGGGAGTTTATGGCGCTACCTCTTCAGCTAAAATTTTAAACCCATTCAAGGTGTACGACACGGTTAGCATGCAATCTGGAGTTTCCGTGGGCAGACCTGGGCGTATGGCTTCTACCAGTGTTTCAAATGTACCTTCAGCAACAAATGTTACCTCACAGCCGTCATCTACTACTTCAGTCTCTCATGCACGCAACTCGACGCAAATCGATTCGCCAGATATAAGAGACCGTGCTACAAAATCCTTGGCGTTTGTACCTGAACCGGATCTAGTGACCAGCTGCATATCAAAGGATAAAACGCCACCCGAACATGAATTCACGAAAGTCCCAGTTCCGCCTCCACGAACAAAACGAAAAGCAATTCATTCTGATAACCAAAGACCAAGTGACTTGCCAATTGGCGCAGAAGAAAAGGATGGCCTGAGAAGTAAACAAGGTTCGTCTTCAAGCAAAAGTTCTTTACAATCCCCTCAGCCACCCAGTCCAACTGTATCGATAAGATCCGCCACTAAGGATTTAGATAAAACTTTGGAAAGTGCGAACCAGAAGTTCTGGGTAGTGAAGGCTCAAGACGAGGAAAAAACAAAAGCCAAAAGTTCTGGACCGAAGGTTTTGCGACGACCAGGATCTTTACCGAAGGAAATGCTTGATTCTTTTGATCTTTCGGGTACCGGCTCTCTCGGTGGATTCTCATCACATTCCAATTCAAATTCATCCACTCTCAACAACAGTCAAGGTCATAATGTTAGCAAAGGAGAATCAGATGCAACTGCAGAACACCAAGCTGTCAGTGGGGCTAACAATCACATTGCGACGTTAGTATCTCAGTTAGCTGCCGCTGAAGAAAAGAGAGAAAAGTGAGTCACAGCTCAGCCTGCTTTTGAGAACTCGCACTGATTCAGGAAAGCAACTAACGGATGAAGAAATACTTGATCAAGTTACGGTAAGAGAGTATTATCGAAAATTTCGACTTCAAATCTTTCGATTTCAAATTTTCCATGCTTCTTGGCATAAACCTGTGTATTATTGTGCTAACTCCAGCTTCCTATCTGGATCATTATGGCGATCAGTATGGTATTATATGTGCCTACTTTGATACATCAAACACAAACGATACAAATTTCGTTATCGTAATTAGCTCACCGACAAGGCTTTTATAAAGTTTCTGTAGTGTACTTCGTATCCTGAAGATACCGAGAAGGATTGGGATGTGCATTATTGCGAAATCTAAGTCTATGAAATTGGAATATGTATTACTTCGGTGGTGATTATTTGAAATTCATTCCTCTGGAAGGCTCCAAATGTTCGTTTTATATGCAAATTAGCCAAAAAGATACATACATTACATTGGCCCTTAGATACTCTTCGACTACTTTTTGTTAATATGGTGGTGATTTGTTGGATTTCTCTTTGTAGCGGCCTATATCGCTGGATTTACACTTTCATCCGGTACTTCTTCGGATTGTTTGGATATTTTTACACTTTTATATGTTTACTGTTTACAATCTGAAGTTGTTACGAATCGTGCTTAATTGTACTAATACGATTTATATTGAGCCTGAGCCTAACTTTTCACCAGAGACTGCCAGTTTTATTACTTTAAGCTGCACTTAATGAGAAACGCTCATTTTAGTTGACACATAGACCTCATAGTTTCAGAAAATCAACTTTAGGCTTTATCTTCTAGTCTAGTGTGTACTATAGTGCATCTTAGTTCCATGTTTGCATAATCAAAACAGCCGTTAGTTTTCCGTTTTTGCCATTAACAAAAACTAGTTTTTGCCTGGCATACTATCGATTCGTTACGGTCACAAATACACGTTGAATAATATAGGTTTCATCTTTCAACGCTAGCAACTGAAGTCATAGCAAAGTACTAATTCGTTCTGTTTTTGCAGGTACTCAACCTGGACACTGGTGAAAGGATACCACTGTCTTCTGCAGAGGAGAAGTTACCCAAATGCATCAATCCATTATCGTTGCACATTATGAGATTAGCAGAATACATCGATAGCTCTCATGCCAAAGAGCGCGACTCCGACGATGAATCAATAGAATCCAAAAAATCGTCAGCAGCATCTCAAGAAGATGGCGACTCGGGTGTTCGAAAAAAAACCGCTCGTATAAGACGATTCTTAGGCGACACAGTGAAGAAAACAGTGGATAAGGCCAAATCATTGGCACATACGAAACATACAAAAGAAGATAATGACATCAACACGAACGATGACATACTAGTGGCAGGCCAAGACCCGCTTGTCAAGGTCAGTCTCGTCGCACTTTTGGCTTTTTCCATTTTCAGCATTTGGGTATGATTTGTATTTTTTTCCTTCGCAGATGAGAGCTAGTCATAGTCATAAAGGTCCATATGACTTTGACCATCTCCAGCAAGTACAAGACCTGTCTGGAGAGCACTCAGGACCTGTTTGGTGCATGAAATTTTCCAGCTGTGGGAAACTTTTAGCAACTGCGGGCCAGGACAGTCATATCCGCATATGGGTTCTGAAAGATCATCTTGCATATTTCCACGATATGCGTTCAAAACATACGATTGACAAAGTTTCTCCGACGCCATCTCAAGAATCAATTGTTTCTCAACATTCCCATCATTCGGCGGAAGAAATGATGCAAGCGAGGCATGAAATGCTATGCAACTTCCTTTTGCTTTCCGTTTCATCCTCTTGTAATTTTTTACTAAAATGTCGATTTCTTTGTCAAAACAGCGAAAACAGTGATCCACGTTCACCGTATGTTCCCAGGCCATTGTGTATTTATAAAGGACATCAAGCGGATCTTCTTGATCTGGCATGGTCAAAGAGCTTTTTTTTGCTCTCATCATCAATGGATCGCACGGTTCGACTTTGGCACATATCTAGGAGAGAATGCCTATGTTGCTTTCAACATGTGGATTTTGTCACTGCCATTGCTTTTCATCCGCGGGTAATTATTTTCACCTTTAATGGTAACTTTGCACGCAAGAGATGATTGAAAAATAATCCTTATCTTCTTGATAGGATGATCGCTACTTTTTGAGTGGATCCTTAGACGGAAAATTGCGCTTATGGAACATTCCTGATAAAAAGGTTGCCTTATGGAACGAAGTTACTGGTCATAACAATTTGATTACGACCGCTAACTTTTGCCAAAGTGGGAAATTCGCAGTAGTTGGTACTTATGATGGACGCTGTCTATTCTATCACACCGAACAGTTGAAATATCACACACAGATTATAGTACATCGTAGAAAAAAGGTAGCTGGCAGAAAGATAACTGGTATTGAACCAATCCCAGGAGAAGACAAGATTCTAGTTACGTGCAACGACTCTAGAATACGACTGTATGACTTGCGAGACTTGAGTCTCACCTGTAAATATAAAGGGTGTGTTAATTCATCGAGCCAAATCAAAGCAACCGTCAGCCACGATGGCAAATACATTGTCAGTGGAAGCGAAAATCAGTGTGTATACATCTGGAAAACCTATCACGATTACTCAAAATTTTCGTCTGCACGCCGTGATCGTAACGGTTTTTGGGAGGCAATTAAAGGTATTACTATTGAACAGTGAGTAGTTCTAATTTTGTTTAGCACAAATTCCAGCAAATAATTGGTTTTGTCTTGACCTTTGGTACAGCCCACAACGCTGTTGTAACGTGCGCCATCTTTGCTCCTGATCCGGACATGATTGTCAAGCAAATCGAAGCACGGGAAAAAGAAGTGGACCAAGAGCACGACGGTGACATCGCTACATCGACAAAATCGATGGAAAAGGCCAAAAACCCGTCTGGGTTTGTGAAGTCGCCAACATTGACGAAGCCTCAAAGCTCAAATCCCTCGTATACTCCTACAGGATACATTCTAGTCAGCGCCGATTTCTCAGGATGTATAAAAGTATTTTTAAGTAAAGTCAAGCCCAAGCACAGCTCACTTCCTGCTTCTGCATTAGCCTGATAGAGACTTCTAGTTTTAATCAAATTGTATTAGATGGTAGAGAATACAACAAGTAACCATGTTGGAGATCAAACGAAGCGACGCTGTTCTTGTGATTTCTAATTAGCTGCTGTTGCTTAAAATTGTAAGACCAACGCGAGATTCCGAGTGTCAAACGCAGTAACAATGCCAGTAAACTTTATTTTGCACTAAGTTTTTAACCAGCGCTCCTTATTTAATACTTGCTTCTAAATGCTCAGCAAAATGGATGAGCAAGTGCAAGACCTGTATTGCAATTAAGATGATCTTGAACTGTAACTTAGCGATGATTTGATTAGCTCGTCCAGCCTTTGCGCAAAAAGTTCACTAGTGATGTATTCCCCCGGTACACACAACGGATTCTTGACCACATATTCCACGTACACCTGTGGCAAAATAGAAATCTTAGGCTGCTAGTCAATCTACTTAAAAATGGAAACAATTCTTCAGGTATTTTACTCACTGTCGTATAGATATTTCTGAGAAGATCTCTAACGTTCGGGGAGTTCAAATCAGTATTGAGTACAAACTTTACTCCGGATGGCGATTCCCAAAAGTTCATTTTGTATTTAGACGTCTGATAATGGAATGAATTGTCTTTGATATCTAACGGAGAGATCTTTTCAATAACACCTCTCAGTGATATAAGTAATCCATACACGAGCTTGCCCTCCTGCCAATAAACAGTGATAATATCAATCATGCTGCCTCAGAATGACATAGGTATTTCCCAAAACTTAAAGACATTCTGCTGTACATACCTCTTCCCTGCTCATAGAAGATACCTTCTTTCGATTCCATTCTCCATAGTACACTAACGCACCGTTCCTATCAAAAACGTACAAATTGTGTATAGTCATAGTTTCTTTCTTTAACTCAACAGATCGTGCGTCCAAACTCTGATCCGAAAATCAAGAACTTTAATGTGGCCTTGGTAGAGCCGAGGCTATGGTAGGTGAGGTTTTTATTTTGACGCAGTCCTGGGTATAACGCACAACCATTCACTTGGATCGGGCCTTCATTAATTCCTGATGTTTTTGTCAACACTTCACAAGTTTTACCAACATAATCACCTTTATTAGACCATCATAATGTCCAGCAGTTTCTCTTTTGATATTTGACAACATGTGTTGATTCTTGAGTATATGAGTCACAATATATATATTCTCTAGAGCTACAGAGACTTTAGCTGATGCACTGATGGGGCGACAGCAGCTGTTGATTTCCACTGAAGACTGTGAATCTTTAATTCGAACACATATACGGAGATTTCAACAAAATTAAACTATTTAAGCGACAGGTTTGAACGCTACGCTTAATTACAACAATTAATTAAAATCATTTCAATTGTCGGTCGCAGCCTTGTCAAAAATCTCATAATCTACCGCGTCGCCATTGACTGAACTCGATTAGAAGTTGCTCTCGATGGTTCAGGTGACTACAACATTACTAATACAATAATCGGCAAATTGATAACAAACGTTGGAAACAAAATAAACAAAGCGGACATGAGTTTTTTAGGACCCTCTTAATTTCATCATATTATTTGTAGAGGCTTCAGCGCAGCGCAGCGATCGCGGAGTTGACAGAGAAGCGAATGCTATTCTGCGGTAGCCAAGAATTTAGCAGGAGTACTGTCCGTTCATAATTAAATTGTCGCTGTGATTGTGGTAGCACGACTTTAGCGGTAAAATCGCAACAAAACTTAAAATGTTTCCATAGCAACAGTCTGCTGAATTCGTGCTACCACAATCACAGGGACAATGTAATTATGAACGAACAGTAGAATATAAATAATTAGTTCGTCAGCGTTGAATTTCCACTTCATATAATCGGGTAGTATATTAATTTGTAACATGCTTCGGTTAATAAGTATCTGGTGGAGCTACCTGCCACTGAAGCTCTTGATGCTAAAGTACCCATTGCTATTTGTCAATTTTTTCCTTCAAAGAAGTTTTAATTAAGGAAGAAATTCGGTACTTATCAGAATATGGCAATAAATCAAAACAGGGTGAATGCAAAAAAGTGCAGAACAGATGAGTTGCCGGCAGAAAAATTTGTGCGCCATGTTCTTCTGTTAATCTTCTAAGAGTAAGACTAATCTCGTAAATTACGGTTAATTCCATCAAGAAACAGATGTAGGATTGAGGATGGACCATGGTGAATTTAGTCATGATGTGCGAGGAGGCCTGATTTCACATTTCACGGTATGGCCAGAAAAAGGCGATTTTTGAGATGGTATAGCGCACGCTGACGATTTATTAGCTGAACGATGAGATGCGGTGATGCAGGACTTGATGATAACACACGACGTTCGCATCTCGTAGGGTTACCGTTTGCAGTTTACACATACCGAACGAGCTTGTACCCTTGGAATACAAGCTGTGAGATGCTCATTTCCATGGAACTCGCGAATGACTCAGGTATGAGCAAGGTAAGGTGTAGTCACTTTTTATTCCGGCTTCCCAACTCTGAGACCTGACGGGACCGGGATTGACGCTATGCAAACTATCCCGAGGAAATTGTAAGGTACATTAGCGCAATTTACATCCGTCCTTTGTGCGAGCTGAATAACCAAAGGAACTGAGACTTTCTTGACGCGAGTTTGTTAAATGCATTGACAGTATGCTTCATCTAGATGATTCGCAAAAAGAATACGGCGGTGATTGAAGTTCATGTTAGCAGAGCCTATTGTTAATTTTGTGCCACAGGGTGAGCTGCATTCGTGGTTATGCGTTGTAAGTGAAGCAAAAACGGATTGACAAGATGGTCTTTACGAAAGACACCGCATACCGTCCGTGTCAGCCTGTGTGTGTACCTCTTCATTGCATTGGCATGTATTTTTTACCTGGACTCTTTTACTACTATCCTATCCGTTTAATAGCTCAACTCCTCGAAGAAGTAGCATCTTTTGTTTGCCTCCTGACTTTTCGGAGTCTCATTTACTCATCTGTGAGCTTGTCTCTGATTCCCTGCCGCATCCCACCTGGTTGAATACCTCAAGACATGTGCAAGGTACACAGGTAACGTGTCGAGTCCGACTCCATGAATGCTAGCCTCGTTCCCAGTCAGATCAAGGCACACCTGTCTCAATCACAGTTCCGTGCATAAGAAAGCAAAGTAAGAAGTTGTTCTTTGCCCCTGTCTCTCGCTCTACCTCCTTCCTTCTAAAGATTTGATGCTCGTGATGAGTTTTGAATATTTCCAACAGGTATTCCGAGTTAAGCTTTATTAGACGCAGTATCTGGGCTCAGCCTCCGCGGAACGACTCCACGGACGGACCGCATCCCAGCCTCAAACCCGAGTGTAATGGCTGAGTCTTGAAAATGTTCCTTGCAAGCTCGGTAATTGTGGTCTCGACACAACATGCAAGCACAGGTTGACTTTCCATCCCTTGAAACCAGAAGAATCCAAGTGCTGTAACTTTTTTCCTTTTCCTTCTTCCTTGTCCGCAACATCACTTACTATGTATAACTGCTCACTAAAGAGATACTGATTTCGTCCCATATTTCTTCTCTGTACCTTTTAGAGAGCCGAAATAAATGTGTAATCTTTTGACCATTATAGCCACTCGGCCTAGCGAGGAAATGCACTTGATCTCACAGATGGACTGGACGTTGGAGCAATCAACATACCTGGTTCCTGATCCATGACAACTGTTCCACAGTACTTTCTCCCAAGCAGCAAGGAGAGGGTACCCTCAATAAGGAATGGTATTTTCAGCAGGTTCAGCACAAAAGCTAATTTAGAAGGTCTCCAACATAAAGCGTCTTACTTGCTCAATTGTCGTAGGAAAAAATGCTGAACAAAGGATCAGAATCAGGTACACGGACGCTCTGTCTCACTTAAGAACATATCCTTTGGATTTAACACTGCTAGTCAGTCTGATCCAGGATAAGGTTTCTAGATCTTTTGGAATTCTTAAACCAAGGCCCGAATTCCAGGGCAGTCAACAGCTATTAACGGATAACGGATATGCTTGTCCTGCTATCGCTATGCATAATGCATATACGTATATGTGCATGACTCAATCCCTTAATCGTTCTCACTTTAAAGTTTAGTCTTATTCAAAGGAACAAATTCCCTCATGATAGCAAGTGACTATAGTGCCCTGAAAATGACGTAAAACTGAAAGCTACGCGAAGGGGGGATAAGTACAAATCCGAGTGAAAGTTTAGAAAGAAAGTATTATTGCGGGCAATCCTTAGATTTTTTAACTTGCCTTCCACGAAAATGAGCGCGAAAGCAACATCAGTTCTTCAAAATGTTGTCGTGGCTTGCCTGTTTTCCTGCTTCAAAGGCGCAGTTTTGAACTGAAAAGCGTAACTACCTCTCAAAGCATAGAATCCTGGTTATTTTGGCACATATTAGTAAATATCAGTAAATAAGGCAAACATTTCACGAGAATCGACCACTCCGCAGGTAAAATACATTGTATCCGCTTCGGTGACCAGCGTTTCTCTCCATCGCATATACGGCTCTGTGAAGACGGCATCTGTCAGTCAGTTATGTAATGGTCAAGCGACGGATCAGTTGGATAGTTCCTTTCATCTGCTACTAGTACACATGGACCGCTCGGAATAGAGAACCCGTTGGCGAATTCAGATATGTAAAAGATAAAGAGTGATCGTCACTGGACTAACGGACATTATGGTATGACAAACTAAGTCAGCAATCGAAGATGCGCCATTATTACTATGCCACAAAAAACGATAGGCTACTATTAGTAGGAATGGATACGCTATGAAAATCGTGAGCTTTGGCTATAAACCTCGTTAACTCGGCATGCTTAATCCCTCAAATATTAGTTTCCCAATACCCTTCTGAATAGTCCATTAGCGTTTTCCGTTTCTAACAATTCCACAGTTCCATTTATAACCCCGTTTGCGTGAGTTATCCCTGGAATTCTATCTAACTGCTATATATTAAAAATCCCAAACTATGCTACTATGGCAGCAACTGAAAGCGAAGATAAGGGCTCGGATTTCTGGAACCTCGTGGGGCGGGAGCCAATGCGCAATCTATTTACTAGTAACTATAGTAGCGTACGAGACAATGGAGCGGGCCGAGAGGTTGGTTGAAGAGCGAATAAGAAGTGCTGAGAGTACGAGAGATTTTGCAGAAGCGTTATAGTCGGGCACTAAAATTGGCAAGAGATACGTATATTTTTGCCCGTGTGATACGGACTGTTGTGATAAATGATTGAGGAGGATGAATGTAGCGAGATAAGTTTCCTTGTGACTTTTCTCCGTGCCAAGAGATGAAGAGAATTTTCTCCTTACACAGGTTCAAGTTGTTGAGTGCATACGTTTTCCTTGAGATATCACACCCACTTGTTGCTTCTACACGTACGAAGACGCGGGGCCGGGAGAATCGTTAGTTATTCTAATCTCATGGACGGTGTGTTCCTGAATCCTAATTCAGAATCCAGACTGATAAGGCAGGCGGTTTTGGTTTTAGCACACGGCAGTCAACCTACTAGATGCTTTCCACAGGTTCATGTTGTCGCCCTTATGGCGTCATCATCTGACGACGACGACGGCCATATAGTCATCATCACCATCTTCATCACCAGCCCAGTGCTATCGTCTTCATCGGAATAAACACACACACACACACATCGAAGTAATAAAAAGCTACAATACGATAATCATGGGAAGACTAAAGGAGAAGCTTGCTTCTGTCGCTCTAGCAATCAGAAGGCGATCATCATCACCATCCATTCAAGCCGTTTGTAAACCTGTGAATGAAATCGGCAATATTTTGCTTCCTTATCGTTGTCAAAGGTCCGCCGCGATACGGAGTACTATATCGTGTACTTGCTCCAATAAGACTGTCCGTCCGGGTCTTTGAAGGACCGACGAGGACGGGAGGAAAAAGTAAAGGATCTCATCCTTCATGTTGCTGTAAAAGCTCACATATAACAGATTCCGTGCTTCAGCGGCAATGCCCCAATCTCACGACTCATCAGCACAGGTAAATCGAGTAATGGACCGTTCAGCAAAGCAAAGGTGGGCTGCGGTGGACGTGTGTGCGGAGGAATTAATAGCAAATATATCGTATCGGCTCTTCCTTCTCCCTGCCCCTCTCTCTCTCTCTCATTTTACAGTTTACTACAGTGCTTTCGAACACATAATGAGGATCTCCCATGTGATGCCCCAATGCTTTGACCAGAACCACACGAACCCTGCATGTCCTCTCATTTGGGCAGATTGACCAAAGGCTGACACAGAGCGGCAAGAGAGATAAATCCCCGGACGCTTGCATTTTGGATTGCCAAAGGATCTGTGTGAAGATGTGTGAAGAGAAGTGATAAAGTGCCTTGCCCACAGAATATATCGAGGATCAGAGATCATATTGAGGATTCGGTAGTGTAAAACTTGAGCACAAATATTACAGCATGTACACATAACATTTTACACAGTATTTGACGATGGGTAGTTGTAGTTGGTGATGGTGAAGCTGTATGAGCCTTTGCTTCATGTTATTTCTTCTATGTTGTTTGACTCGCGTGTGTAGAGTTTTAACTGCAATTTGGGGATGCTGCGGAGCTGACATATGATGTAAAGGCAAGTGTACATGGTGGGACGGGCGGAGATTTTCTCTTTTACAAGCTCGCATATCGTCTCTCTCTCGTCTTCAAAGGTTTGTCGTGTACAGAGCAAACGCCATAAAGCCTTAAGCTTGTGAATGATCACGGACGCTGTACGCTGTAGCCGTTCAAGCACAATGGTTTAATATTGCAGTAAGAAGTAAGCAGTACTGTAGTAAAAGCTAAAAGCAATGATGCTGAGAATTAAGTTAAGCCATGTGTGTATTCCGTTGCCGCAGACGGACGCTGCTGTACTATGATGGTTTAGGCGATGACGATGGTGCCGTGGTGTGGGCTGGAGAGAGAAGATGAGGAAGAAGTATAAGAGGAGATGCGATGAGAAAAGAAGTTGTGGCCTTTTGGCGTTATGTTATAGTGCATGATATGTAGCAGTGAAGGAGAGGGAGACGTTTCTGCAGGAGCAGGCTATAGCTTAGAGGATCAAGTGCAAGAGTGAGAGAGAGAGATGCAGGAGGGGGAAAATCCCATGCTCACTCCCTCGCAGTTGTATTCCAAGCCAAGACGGTGACGGAACGGGTCTTGTGAGATCCTCCGTGTGTGTGACTCTCTGTATTGTTTTGCCTTAAAAGTAAACTTGCAATAGGTAATCGGTTAGTCTTGATGATGTGATCTTTATAGTTATTCTAATTAGTTTTCGCCGACAAGTCCCAGTCGTCACACAGTGAACTACACCTGTCACATGATATAGGACCGGGTTCGGGAATCACTTCCCGTATCTCTCTGTCTTTTACTGTCTCTCTCTCTCTCTCACACACACACACTCTACTCCTGAGTTCAGTTATAATTACTTCCCGTTACGTGTGTTTTGTTTCAATCTTGTTTTTGGAAATCAGTCAATCATCTCGATCGTTCATCGTAACTTGATTTCGTTACACTTCTTCCCTCTGTCATCGCTCGTCCATCGTCCACCGTAGCTGGAATCAGAGTCGAGAGTCTCCAAGTGAGTACGTAGCCTCTCTCGCTCTCCGTGATCAAAGAAATAAAGGATTTTCTCACCTGTCTTCTTGTCCATCCGACTTGTTCTTCATGTTGCTGGATTACGGAACTGCAGTGGAAGAGGTGCTGTCGTGGACTCAGTGAGGGAGAGAATCCTTCTTGTGGTCAAGTTTTTTTGTCAAACCTATACGCTGTGTAAAGAGGAAGCGGTGCCTTGTACTTGTTTCTTGGTGGTGGCATCTCCACAAGGTGCAATAATACGACCAATTTCCCTGGCACTTTTTTCTCAAGTGAACCCATGAAAATGGCCAGTGGACAAAACGGTGGTAGTGCTGGTGGTAACGCGTCGCTCAATCACAATGGCGGCATGGGCAATCATCAAAATCAGATTATACACATTCGAGAGAACTCAGATTCAGAGCTTCAGGCCTTGTTCGACTCGGTTCTCAAACCAAGTGCGAACCGTCCGCAACAAGTTCCGCTCAGACTTCGCAAGTTACCCGACTCTTTCTTCAATCCGCCCTCTACAGGATCCAAGTCCCCTTCAGTTTCTGTGAACCATTCGAGAGAAAACTCTGTGGACTCCACACTGAACTCGATCAGGTAAATCCACAACCTTGTTTCATTCATTTTCTCGGTCCAGGGTGCTAAAAGGACCCGTTCCGGCTTGTCGTAGATTCTGGGTCTTTTCTCATGATTGCTTAGCAGGGTGTTACCTTAGGGTGGCTTGGAAGACGACGAGAAAAAGCTTTGTAGAAACGTTATGTAATCGTTGCAAAGGGAGCAGGGAAATATATGCTGATAGTTGCCTTC
Source organism: Sminthurides bifidus (assembly GCA_009872375.1). NCBI lineage: Eukaryota > Metazoa > Arthropoda > Collembola > Symphypleona > Sminthurididae > Sminthurides > Sminthurides bifidus. Next base: position 14,630 of record VRMD01000286.1, read on the forward strand.
GTCCAAGTCACTGTAATCGATGCTTGCAGTCGATTTGGCCAAGCTAGCTTAATACCTGACTAGAAATCTGTGAAGATGGTAGCGAACCTGTGTTGAATATGCCCTAATACGGCAAGGGAGTTCTATCCTCCTTCCTGACCCTTGTGCTTTGCTCACCATGTGTGCGCTATGCTTGTTTACCTGGAAATAGAGTTTTCCTCTTAGTGCGCCCTTGGGGGTAGTATATGAAGTTGAACCTGTTGTAAGATATCGTAATGTTATATTAACAACGACCTAGTCCGTGCTCCATAGTTTGACATTGATAGACACGGATTGGAAGTGGAGCAATCGGGAGGGGGGAGGGGGTTCGTTTCTGGACTCATATCTAGACTGCGTTTGCTTATCTGCAAAAATATAGGGGTTGCGATCTTCCAGTCCTAATTTGTTGTGTCAATTCAAATTCAGGATAAAGTGTTGACGTAGAATGCGTATGAGCTCGAGTTGTGCACTGCTGCTGATGTATTCAGATGGCTTATCTGTAAGATGCTATTCAAATGTTGTGTACACATCCGTCGGGATTTGCCCGCCACATCAAGGAACTAATTATCACAATTCCAAGTTGTGAACTGTCACGTAGAAGAACCTTTAATACTGAAACTTGTTTTATTTAATGTGGCAATGGTTTGGCGGAGCGGGAGGGAAGGCAAATCGTGTATGATGTGAACACTGCATTAGCTACAACGCGTAGGGGAGTGACAGTCTAATATTGGAGTCTATAAACGGTAGTAGACAGTATGGAGGATCAGGACAAGACTGTTGAAAAGGATTGCTTTACTTGTACCTTCAAAAAGCTCTCTAGTTGAAGCGTTTAAGCGAATTGTATTTTTACACGAGCGCTGAGATAGTTATTAGGGCTTTGATATTGTTAGAGTGAGTTGCTTGTGAGTGTCGTTTAATGCAGAGATAGTAGGTTTACTGGAGCGGAGAGTCGTGTTCCCTTATCAGCTAATTACGGGCATGCTATTTCTTCTGATTTGACCAGAGCGATGGATGACGATAAGAAGGGTACTTTGGTTCTTCTCGAATGTTCAGTTGTGGAACTAATTGCGTCATCGATAGCTCTCTTTATGACACTAAAATCCGTTTAACTGATTGCGTCCAACGTGGTGGCGTATTAATGCTCTTGGAAGGATTGACAGGCTGTCGTGATTGTGGATTGGTTTCTAGTTGTTCTTGAGTGAGTAACAATTGACAATGCTCTCTTGTTTTTTCTTACAGGCGAAGTCCGTTTTCAGCCACAAATGGAATGGGACCAGCTGGTCATTCGCGGGCGCACAGCTCACCTGCATCTTTAGAACAAACTTATTCCGTGGCAAATGTACAATGTCATACCGGTCCGCCACTGGGGGCAGCACCGCCGCAATCTGGCAGTTCGGGCAATTTGACTGATGAGCCTTTACCTGAAGGATGGGAACAGGCTGTTACTCCTCAAGGGCAAATTTATTTTATCAAGTAAGCTTTACTTCACTTGGAACCTTTATCTTAACGTACCGAACAAGGTTTAGGCACAGCAGGATTAAGAATTTTGAAGAAGGACCTGTCCGGTACGGGACAAGGTTTCGCCTTTGTTCGTCAGATGCTTTACCTTTCCCTAGATTGGCTGAGAACTTGGAAAAGAATGTTAAGGAATTTCGGTTACAACTTCTCAATCCTTTTTGAGGTTTGTCTCTCAGCATGGTCTGTGGTCACCGACTTACGCGGCATACGTACAAAAACCACGACAACGGTTTCGGAAAACGGATCATCTGAAGAGGTGTTGTCTCGCTTTGTGTAATCAAGTACTGAGTCTAAATGCATTGCTGCAAGGATGTTTTACGAGGTGCAATGCTTACACTCTTTTTAAATTGAATCAACAAGTGGTACTGGTGCTATGGCAGGCAAGAGTTGCTGTTAGCTCCATGATTGCACTCCGCATTAGCTAGAAAGTAGAGACTTGACATGAAAGGAAATACGTACATATGGCATGGCAGCAATATTGCATTTAATGGCTCTAGCCTTAGGTTATTCCTTTGCAAGAAACTTGGCGCTTCTACCAGCATCGAACGGCTGTCTCATCCGTTACTTTGAACATGCACACTCGTTCCTGAACTAAAAGTCTTTTTTAGTCTTGGCAAGATTTGTTCCTGACTAGACGGCTATCACAGGAGATGAAGACGAAGGAGCTAAAAAGTGTCGGAAACTGTGCAGATATTTGCCAAGTTGTCTCGCTGAAGGAAGTGGATGTGCGAGCTCCATATTGTACGTCACACAGAGTGTTCCTGCTATTGCGGTTTCCCTGTTTCCTGCAATCGTACCGTTTCAGCAAATCATACGTGCTAAGATGTTCAATGATTGAGGGACACATCTTTTGGACTTGTACGAACTCCACACTATTCACATTCTAATACCACCATGTGCCTGTACATGTAGTAATATATGCATGTCAGTTTGGTCAATTAGTCCTTTAGCGAAGATGCAGTGCATGTCATCTCAGTGGCTGCAAAGCATGGGCATGGAGAAGGAAGTGAGATAACCTGACGGTGTTGCAATTAAGGTGCTTTTTGCGAACCACGTTCATGCTTAAGGCATGGAGTAATCGCCATGTAGTGCTTTGTAACGTTCAGCGTCCTAGCGGGTGTTTGCCAAGACATCCGATCATCATTGCTATGCATCAGTAACAGTCTTGGTGAATGATATCTGATACTTTCCGAATTAGTATTTGCAAAAAAAGATCAAACGCAGGTAAGGAGAAGTAATCAGTTGTCCTGAATATTTATTTTTATTCCACAATTAGACGATGAAATGCATTTTTTACTTTCATGATGCAAGGGCATTCTAATTCTCTGTCGTAAATTCTAATCAGTACAACTCTAACTTAACTTCACCACCTAATCAACCGCCCCAAATTTTAATTTGTGACGTCAAAATTACTAGCCTCTCTCTGGATTATCACATACGTTTCTGCCGCCATTTTTAAACATCAACTACACACGCCTGTGATATCTTGAGAATTACGACTACAAGGAAGTTAGCAGCTTTAGATGCATGAAATCACTTGATTTGCTGATAGTCTTACTGGTCAAAGAGTACGCTACTGCCACTATTCTCAATTAGGGTTCAGCCACGAGGGTTGCCATCATTACTGTACTTGCTTCGATTTCCTGCTTTCTTGTAAGTATAAATTTGCATGATCAGTGACTTTTTTGTCCAGCGTAGTCTAAATCATGCATAGTCATCTGTCTGGCCGTTCCATGGGCTGTGCATGGCTATTTCGGCGCTGCAAAAAGCTCAAGTTGATGGCTGTGATGCTGCAAATGATTTGGTTGCTATTAGGCAATGGGATACGACCATTTGCTGGTACTACTCATTTTGCAGTTAATGAGGTAGATGAGAATAACGTAAGGAAGCATAGTTTGACAAGAAGGCAAGGGGCGAGGTTGTGGTTGAGAGGTTATTAGTGTAATCTACGGTAGTGATGGGATTATATAGTCCAGATCAAACGGCATTGTATGTTCTCGCATGTTTCAGGTAAACAGCCACACGGGAATGTTGCTGGACATGTGCATTCTGTTGTTGGTGGTTAGGGCCTGGGTGAAGGATTTTGATGTATGTTACCTGTGTGAGCGAGGGCTCGGACCCAGGGTAAAGGTACTACTTGAGCTGATTCTTCTAAGGCCCATTCGTGAATAGATGGAGCATTAAACAGAAAGAGCAGATGATAGCAATAGAATACGTGAAGTAAAGGCATGTTGCGATCACCTCTCGGCTCTTTACCTTTGCCTCGCTCCTGAATATATATTATTGTTTAAAGAAGGAGGCTTCGAAGAAATCTCACGAAACATCTTTAGAATCTACTGTTTCTGTTGGTGGCTTCAAGGACGCCTTTATTGTTTGGCGAGAACAAGTTAGTTTTCCTGTGCAGAGAGTGTACAGCATGTGCTAGGTCTAGGTTTCATTATTGATGGTGCTGAAAATTCACTTCGTCCGAAACTAAATGCGCGGCTTAGGTAGTGAAGATGAAAACTACTCTTGTCATATCGTTGGTGGATACAGAACATTGTAGCTTTGTAGTCACTGTGAGCCAGAACATAGAGAAAAGAGGCTGATCTCTCCCGTCGTCATCATCATCATCTGTATCTTCGTCATATCATCATCATCAAAGGGATGCTGAAGTTGATCGTACAGCTGAAGTAAGAAAATTCAAGTATGACTCAATTCCTATGTACTGAACCGTAACTTGTCTGCCCTTTCGTCTAATATTTTTACATGCAGATAGTATTTTTATCGAGACAACCAACCAGTACCAAGTAAAAGCTTGGAGATCGTTTCTTGTGCAATGTATTTTCAATGCTGTTGAGGCGTGCAATTGATAGTGTGTAAGTGTAGTATGCAATGGCAATGGACAGCGTCCATTTCGTGCGGTATTTGCTGCCCTAGGTCACATAAAACTGAGGCGACAAAGATTTTCTGGTGCCAGACTACAAGCTGAAAATGGATAGCGTTCCTGTGCATGTTTAGTGACAACTACCAAAAATGGCATATTTGATGCTGAAAATTGAAGTGGCAACGGAGACGGAACAGGTTTAAATCCCCAATATTTTTCTAACGGCGGTTACTAACCTAGTCTGCTTTGAGTCCGTATCGTTCACAATGCAGCTTGCCTAATGCCTCGGGCTTTGAGAAGTCAGGCCTGGACCCAGTGTGAACTTGGAAGAGCTTTGCTCTGTTTGTATTCATCAGCACTTGTCTACCTGCCTGCTTTTTCTACCTTTACTTTCCATTTGTACAGGCATAACTCTTTCTGGCTGCGGCTTTCAGAGTGGGAGAGATGAGAGTTGCACCTGTATGTACTGCTTCTTTGAAACAAAATCCTTCTTTCTCTTCGCTCGGTGCCTTCGCATAACTCCGGGATAAATCTCTCAGGAGGGGACACGTTGTTGTGCGTGCATGTGTTTGCTGACGATCTTCTTGAACCAAGGCTTTATCCGTCAGCCTGTTGAAGCTATGATATTAACATCATGGTGCAAGAGATGAGTATCCATGAGATTTTTACCCTTGGCCCAAGTATATTTAAAACATACGAAAAAAATCAACTACATAGCGTATGGAGGAAGGTGGGATAAAAACCTGTCTTAGCAATGCGGGACTTTCGTTGCCTTTCTGCCCTCAGGTGTCCAACTATTTCCTCTTTGCTCGCAGCGCTCCTCCTAAGAGATCCCTTGATGGTGTATCACCGAAAGCAGGTACTACTGGTTGCCCCTTACCTACCTGTTAGATTTTTTCTGTGCACGAATTAATTCTTGGAAATTTGACTTCCAGCAAGCAAATCCACTTGAGCGCATTCAGGCATTCTTATTCTTTGTGAACAAATTCCTAGTCTCGCAATTTGATGGAAATCAGGCTAAATGAAGAATTTTCATGAGAACTTGATTGCTGTGTACCTGTCTGGCCTTCTTGATAGCCACGAATCCTTTATCGGAGACAAGCCCAAGCACAAGGTGCACCAATCTTTATGGAGCGTCAATCAGGGTTTAGCTTGCTTAATTGTCCTTGTATGTTGTAAGTCCTATCAGCCTCTGCGCCCTTGATCTATTTATGTCTAACAGGCTCATTTACTACGAACATGTTTCAGAATGAAAATCTTTATTAAAAAGGAGTGCAAGCTTTATCTTCTAACTCTTCATACTTCACCTAATCCCCACTGCTAGCTTCCTACGCTTAGAGTTTGATTATTTGATGCATCAGCTGGCCAGTGAATTTGTTTTTGGTTTCATGTATATCGCTGTTTACAAAATACTGCTACCAATCGGTATACACTCTTTAAGTTATGTGCTCTATTGATTGGTTCGTAAGAAGCATGACCTGAAAATATTATTTGCTGATTTTGCGGATTCAGGTGTAGCACCAATGCTGCCTGCAATGATAAGCCTTATTCGGCGGATTATCAGTACAGGGAGAGAATAAATTAGATGGGTACGCTAAGTTTCGTGTGGCATCAATATGTAGGTAGTTAACGCAGTTTAGCCTACATAAAGGCAGATAAAAGGGTGAAAGCATCGGGTTAAATTGTCGTATGGGACGGATTATTGCAGCTCTAGTCTTCATTCTTTTGCCAACCAGATAAGGTTTTTGCAAAACTTCTTTTCACAAACTCAACTGGGTGTTGGCAGCGGTTCAAGATTTTTATGCAAACCTTGCCAGCGTGATTTCGAGCTATAACCTCCAGCTTTGGACGTACTAACTGTGAGTACGTATCCTGTACACTCACCGGAGTTGGTTTAATTTGGAGACTTTCTGTCACACTTTGCACAGGACATCCTTTCCGGATCAGCTTCATTCGCCTCTTTTGTATCAGCAGTAGTGTTGCCAGGTTGGCTAACTCAAAACCGTTCCTTACATTACGCCGCCTTTCTTGCAGCTTCATTCTTCATTTCTTAAATTAAAATTTATTTTCCAAATAAACCAGAAAGTCTTGTCGTGGCGTCAAGAGTTATGTCGTACTCCTTCTTTTGATTCTTCTGCAATTCATGTGTTAAAGTTGAGCGGGCTGTCTTCCATTGTACCACTGCTTCGGCGTTTACTTCAAGCCTTTCTAGTGGATCTGAATGCTGAATTGGATGAAGATCGTTTGATTAGTATCGTAATGATTCTTCTACGTATGACTTGAAGCACTGTCATATTGAACGCAGTGTGCGAAATGATTCAAGTTACCAAGACTGGTTATTAGTATAGCATCCGTGCAGAGATCGTGACATTTTAGCAAAAGTAAAAATTGCGATTCAGATAATACTTGGTAGTTGGTAACCTGAGCCCGGGTTGACTGCCATTTAGTTTTTTATTTCATCGTATATGCTGAATAGAAACTTAAAGAGTTTGACGATGGGTGCTTAGAATTTGAGCAGATATTACCAGTTGCTGTATGAAGTTTTGCATCATCTTTCATTTCCATGGGTGAGGGTAACAAAGCGAATGACTTCTACGTAGAATAGATTTCGAATAGAATGGTGTAATTGTTTTAGAGCGTTATGATCTATTAAGAAGTTATTACCAAAATGCTTATAGCATCCTGTAACTGCTATAAGAGCATGGCATTGGGTAGCTCAATCATGACGAAGGATTGTCTTCAAGAATTTCTTTCCATTGATAGAATTAAGGTAAACAATTCTGGTTAGGGCATTATGATGAACGTTCCCGGAAAAAACTACAATCATTTTCATTATGTGATACGAGGCAAAGTCGAAGGATATGAAATGTGGATCTTGTTCTTAATTATGATGATAATTAAATTACTCTGAGACGGTTATACAACGGGCGTTGGTGGCGATCGTATGACGGTCATGATCTGCCAAACCTAAGTTGCATGCTCACGATTTGTGTACAGAAAAAATAATGACGGAGAAATGAGCACAAGAGAACGAGTAAAAGCCTTTTTCAGCTAGCTTATTGAAGTAGCATGTTTGGGAACTCAGGCGATATAGAAAATATTGCGCCGAGATTTGACTCATACGATATGTGGAACTCAATTCCGATGCTCAAGGATGCAACGACTGTAATACACAGCAGTTTCGATGATTCCAATAAATAAATCAAGGCCAGATGTTTTATATAATGCCGTCATAGTCTAAGTTTCGTGCAAGCCATTGGAAGCTATTTGTTACAACCCAATTCAAATTAACGAGTCAACTTAGTTAATAATCAGATAAGCATTTAATTGAACTAAAAGTGCCATATTGGTCATAAAGCCAGGAAAAATAGTAAAGGGTAAAGGTGCGCAAAAAAGGACGGTGCTGTGGTAGCTTAACTTGTGTGTTTATCTTTGTCATGCTCTAAACTTTCAGACTTAATTATTTAAGTTTGAATTTTTGGTGATGTCTGTTCACGATAATTTTATGCCTGGGATTGGGATCATATAGAATTTTAGCTGATCGCACAGCAAAGCGCGCAAACCAAAGTTGTATTCTCAAAAACCACAGTCCCTGATTTAAAGCTACCGTGAATAGACATTACCGTATTGTTGAGTTATTTGTTGAAAATGCTTTGACTCTTTCCTGTTTGTAGTATTTGCAGAAGAGATATTTTATTTAGCGGATGAGGAAAGAGAAGGTTATGGCTATTATAGGTATTGAATAACCGTGGATCTTGTTGATAAACAATCGGTAGAGTAGCGTTCGTTTAATAGGAGCAGAATTTGGCGAATTCTGACTGAGCTGGATGATTCATGAGCTTGAAACGCAAGCTACGGATTCTATTCAGAAATAGTGTAAGTCAGCAGGTGATGGCTGACAGTCAAGATGATTGTAATGTAGACTGGGAAAGAACCATGATAAACATGTTGTGAAGTTATGCAAGGAGAAAATGGAGTAGAAAGGAAGGCAGGGCAGGGGCATCCGCATCGATGATGATTATAGAGCGTTAAAGCAAGCAATAGACAATATGCTGTAGGAATGGATAACAAGAATAGATGACAATAGGCTTTCAAATTTACAGTTCATTGATTTAAATATTGATTATGCATCTGCGTCGTCCCACCAAAGTGATCGGCGAGTGTTTTTTAACGGTGAGCGTAACTTCGAAGTCTATTTTAAGAGGATGCGTGAGTCAGAATGAAATTTAGCTATCGAAATGTAGGTGCTGTGAGTTGTTTGAAGCAGTGTCGCATTCGCATCATGTTCGATTCTTCCTCCTCAACCTTCATCGAAGTTTTCATATGCTACGGTACGGGTATTTACTGCATGTGTTTCTATTCTTATTCATGTCTACTCGAAACTGAACTTGCTGACTCCGAAGGAGATTTACTTTCTTATTCCTTTGGCTGTGGTGGTAGCGTACACTCCTCTTTCCGCTTTTATGAAGCAGTGTATGAATTTACCTTATTTGCTTTTGCACTCGGTATATGCAAGGATGTAATGTGAAAAAGAGCGCAAATCTTGGAACACTCTCTCCTAACTAATCCTTGAACTCGAAACTGCGAGGGCTTTGTGATACGGAATTAGGTCTGATTCCTCCATTCGGTTCGCAGAGTTAGTAGCTTCAATTGACTTAATGCCCGTCAGCTAAGTGAGTTGCGGCCGACGGTGAGCCAGAGCTAAATCCCCCATACTCCAGCTGTATTGTGCACCTATACTTGCTAGGAAAGTCTTTCAACCCGAATTGAAAATCTCATCAGTACATGATCAAGACATGTGGTCAAAATTTACTTTTGATTATCTCTTCGAGGATTCTACTCAGACAAAATTAGAATCAATAGATGACGACACCTTTTGCTTTTACGAAAATAGTTAATCAGGATGTGCATTTCGAATCAGCAGTGCTCTAGCAAAGCAACACATGTCATTGCGTTTTGTTCATTTTCGCAGTCACACCACAAGGAGTACAACGTGGGAGGATCCAAGAAAAGCCCAACATCGGCAAATTTTATCAGCAGTTGGAGGCGGAACTGGGGCGGCAGGATCTACTCCGACTCAGCAGCAGAATCATGCTGCCGTAGCTGCACCGCCAATCCCCCCTCCAACTACCACAATGTTGTCACAAGGCCTTTCCCCCGCCATTGGACCTCTCCCGGATGGTTGGGAACAACGTACTACAGATGAAGGAGAAGTGTACTTTATCAATCACCATAACCGAACCACCTCTTGGTTCGACCCCAGAATTCGTAAGTTCGCAGAATTTTCTCTTGAAGTACATACACATTGCATGTCAGAGGTTTGATACACCGCTTTGCAGCAGAGCAACCAACGAAGTTGTGTTTTGCGTTAATTGATGAGTTGATTTCCGTTCGAAGAATCGACATGACGTCAAAAAATAAATCTATGTTGATTGTAATTGTAATATGAAAAAAATTGATTTTCTTGCTTTCAGCCGTCCATCTGCAGCGTCCTCCAGTCTTGCAGCAGCAAATAAATGCCGCTGCTTTAGCTCAATCAGTGTTTAACACTTCTGGTAACTGCCAAGAATGCCGGAACTCTAGCGATGCTACAGCAGACGGCACAGCAGAGACAGCAACAGCAGCAACAAATCAGAATCCAGCAATTAAAGCTGGAAGCGGAGAAGCTCAGATTGCGGAATCATGAGATTCAAGTAAGTAAAAAAAATCTTCATTAGTCGCAGAAAATCATGTTTTATTTTCCGTCGTTGAAAATGTTTTCTAAATTTTTCTGTGATTCTCAACAGCAAAGAGAAAAAGAACAAGCAAAATTGCGCCAGCAACAAAGAATAGGCCAAACAGTAGTAAGTGAATATGGTCGTTTGAATTATCTGATTTCGATATTTCGCAAACAGTCACTGTCATGAAGTCATGAAATAGACTAGCATTTGACACAGTGAAAGTGGATTTTAGTTATAATTTATGAAAATCTTACAGATGGATGATGGGGTTGAATTGGATCCATTCTTGCCTGGATCAATTGTCAAGCCCACAATTCCAAGTTCCAACACCGATTACCATAGCAGACAGGAGTCAGGAGATTCTGGACTGGGAATGGCAACTTCATATTCTTTGCCTAACACTCCTGAAGACTTCCTCTCTACGATGGACGATAATATGGACACAATCAGTGGTCTGTGTGATCAAAGATATTACTCAACTTACTACACTTTTTAGTACACGCTAAAACTGCAGAATCTTCAGTAGTGCGTTTTAGTTGACCTGGTTTTAGTCGTAATGCCTTTTCATAATGCTTCTATTAGAAGGGGACCAGCGTAAGCAGTTCTGTGCGAAAACTCACATGTTCAAGCTGCATTTTAATGAAATTAATGCCTCCGTTAGTGTGTACTTTAATGGTCACGTAGACGCCGGAAAATGGGATTGACTAATATTGACTGGCCCTTCTTATACCTAGCGACATGATAACATGGTGAGCGTTGACATTGCTACTGACGTGCTCAGCTCACTTTGTTGATTATTCCTTGGACTCAATTGTAATAATTTTGTAGCTATTACCGTATGACTACTTAACGTCAAAAACTTGAACGAAATATTTTGTACTATGTAGTTGGTGCGTATTGTGTTTACGCAAAGTTAAAGTGTTTTCGCACCTAATTGCAAGTTTAAGCCTTTGTCAGTGTGTTGTTACTACAGCATCAGTATAGTCTGTCAAAAATGCTGCCTTATTCTTATGAAAACCCGTACGTATGTATGTGTGTGGTATCTCAATGGAGATGATAGCAGTGTCATTGATTTTCCTTCGAACAAATGCTTTTGTAGATGTATTTAGTGTAGAATTAGAAGTACTCACATCTTTAGTGTTGGATTGGTAGCTCGCTTTTTCTAACATGAATTAATGAAGTATAAGCAAGGTAAGATTGGCTTGGTGCAGGGTAAACCTTAAATAACCTAAGGACATGAAATTTTTATTCCTCTGTGATATCGGTTGGTTGTTTTAAGCCTTTTTTCTCATGAATGTGTTCGTAATTGCAGAAAACGATTTGGGTGGAGGAGCTTCCATAGACGCTCCTGATATCGCTTCACTTGATGACAATGTTGAATCAACAGATGATCTTGTACCGTCGCTTCAACTCGAAGAGCTTCCCAATGAAATACTATTGGACGAAATGCAGTCTATAATCAATTCGAAGTCTGATAATACTATGACATGGCTCTGATACAGAAGCAGCTTTATTTATTAATAATTGAGTATCACACGGTTTTTTCCTATGCTGTCAACTGTCTTATGCGTTACGTTAAGCAATGTATAGTTCTTACAAAACATAAGAGCGCGAACAAAGAATGAAGCTCGTCAGATGAAGAAGTATTACCGATTCGTAAATCGGAATTCAGAGCTACCTTCGCCATTTTTTGTAATGAAACGAATTTCCCTTTTTTCTTAATTTCCTTTTGCGTACAATTATTTCTAGCAAGAACTAGTTTTTGTCATCTGTATGTCACAATTTTTGTCTGCCAATTTTTCAGATTGACTGTTTCGAACAAGCAATAACGACTAGACACTAAATCTCTATACAAATCAAGTAGAAATGCCTAGCCTAACACAACGAACCGTACTTCCTCGCAGCTGTGAATGTGAAATAGCTCTTAACAGTTACTATTTAAACATATTTGTACTTAACCTGAAACCGGAACGATTCGAAGTTACTCGGAGCAGCTAAACATGGCGTCTTTACATATTTACCCACACAGAGCGCAGGGTCATTTCAAGCTTGTACTATATTTTCGCAACATGACGCTACCTTTATCAACGAACCGTCCGTCCGAAAAAGTTCAAAATTACACTCGGACTAAATTACGATAGAGATAAGAATGTTGATTGCCATGGTTGTTGTTCTTATGGTTATACAAACTAGAGGCACAAGGACCTGTACTGCTCTGACAAATCGTTTGAGACTTAAGCCGTCCGCTTTTATGCATAGAATGTAGATACGTAAAAATTTATTATGTAGATATTTGAGAATTACATTTAGCAGTGCTATGAATCATGTTTCAAACTAGGTAAAAATGAATTTCAGTATCAGTTCTGATTCGCCTCGATAATCACTATACGAGCTATCATGATTCAATACGAGCTCTCCTTGTTAAAATGCCTAATCGGCTTATAAGGCTATAGTAGTGCCATGGTCTTCCGGACGTTGTATAACTTTTGTAAACTATGTTGGAAGGATACAAGTATTACTGTTGCAACGACAGCAATAATAGAAATCAAACGTCTTCCAGTTGTACTGATGCAGGTCATGCATTACAGTAGCGACACAATGTGCGATAATTTGATTTTGCTAAGATAACAATGATACTGTCTTAATTAATTGTCATTTCTGTAGACTATATACAATCATTGTTAGATTCTTTGAACTGTTTCAAAAATAAATAGTAATCCACAAGTTTTCGTATAAACTCGTGTAATGCAGAACGCGTGATGTTGCGTACACGCAATGTCAAAAGTACACTATCGGAGTAAGCAGTAAAGATGAAACAGAGAAAAAATAGTGATTCTTCAGCGCTTGCTCGCCACAGCTTTTAGCTGGAGGCAGCTACGGTATTTGTGTAGCACGCAAGATCCACACTTTCTCCACTTTCACTGCTCTGCATCACTGCGATGGAGCCGTGGAGAATGTGTGCGATGATAGCTGATGTGCTATGACTGTTTCTAGCTGCATCTGCAAGCAGAAAGAGGATGCTCCGGGAAAAGCAGAATCTGGAGGCTGGGATGCGGATCGATACCGAGATCGATGTCAGAAGGAGGGCGGTTGTCTTCAGTTCGATTTTGGGCTGTGATCATGCAACTAGCTACTTGCAGCTCACAATTGGAGCCATGAATCATGAGTCTTTTTAACATTATTCCTAACTGAAGTGTCATAATGAACAAGTAATTGTGCTGTTCCTCAACCACCATTTTCTTGCAGTCAAGATGCAGAGAGGTAGTCTTCTCGTTACCGTTTTCGTATTGTGTACTGTGGTAACATGTGTGCACTGTGTGGGGACAAACGGCGCCGAGAAAGTTTCTGTCGGTAAGCTATGATCCTCCATCCTAGCTTAGTTCTTAAGAAAATACCTGCTACATTTGAATGTTGGCTACTGCTCACCTGGGCCTTTTTTTCGTTTAAAAACTACAGCTGCCTTCTGGGAACAAAACTCTTACGATGTTCAAACTGCTTTCAATTTCGGCATAGTAAAGCATAATACAAATAAGAATAGGAAGTACGAGCTCCTCGCCTCGATCGACATAATCAATACTGCAGATGCATTTAAACTATCTCGCATAAGTAAGTGCTGTGCCCAGCAACATTTTGGGCTACATTTCGTCCACCAACAAGCGATATAATGTAAGCGGCAATTGCTAATAGATTTGCTTCATGTTTGCCAGTATGCAAAAGCTTCGCCAGAGGCATTGCTGGCATGGTAGGCTTGGTCAATCCAGACAGCTTTCAGACATTTCATGCGTACATTAACACATTCAATATGACCTTCGTGACAACTTGGTATCCACCACAAAAGCTTCGCCAGAGGCATTGCTGGCATGGTAGGCTTGGTCAATCCAGACAGCTTTCAGACATTTCATGCGTACATTAACACATTCAATATGACCTTCGTGACAACTTGGTATCCTCCTAAGGTACGGTAGACCTTTTTAGCAAGTTTCGAGATGCATCTATTAAGAAATTATATTATCAACTGTCCTATCCATGTACTAATAGTTGGAAAAGACGCCATCCGATTACGCCATAAGGATGCAACCTGACTTAAATGGTGCCATTCTGGATACTGTCGCCTACTATGGATGGAAAAACATCATTTACCTCTACAACTCTCCTGAAGGTAGAGCGTTATTATGATTATCTTCATATCTAATTACCAATCAACACTTATTAGTTCGTGATGCATATGGACAGAAGTTGCCCAAAGGAAGGCTTCATTAGAACGTTACTTCTCTCATATCAGGCTTAATTCGGCTGCAGTCAATTTTCCAAGGACTTACGTTCACAAACGATTCGCTACGAATCTCACTGGTGAAAAAGATAAACTCTGCAAAGGATGCTTTGAACATTCTCCAAAGCCTGGAGCAGACAAATAGGTTGGGTTGTCTTAGCTTTTACTTCCTAATATTTTGACAATCGAAGGTATAATATAGAGTTGCTCTTTACATATTTGATCCAACGATATAACTATGCAGATGGTCACAAAAGTACGTTATCCTGGACTGCCCCGCCAACCTAGCAAAAGATGTCATCATTTCTCATGTACGCGATGTCCACATGGGAAGGAGAACCTATCATTACTTGTTACCAGCATTGGTTAGTTTGTTTTGCTGCAATCCCTTTTTCATAAATCCACATCTTCTGCTATATATAATACATAAACTCAAGGATGCTCACAGCTCCCCACCATGTGTCACTTAAAGAATTTTAAATACTTGCAGGTGTTCGATGAGCCTTGGGATCCGTCCGTGGTTGAGTTCGGAGCCGTAAACATAACTGGGTTCCGACTAGTTGATCCAGAAAGGCCGCTTGTAAAAGAATTCCTAGCTAATTTTACAAGCTCGGACTCTTCCACCTTCCCTACTCCTAACCGTGGGATGATTTCGGTACACTAAAAAATTTGCGTCAATATAGAAGAAAGGCTATTTTTTCATTTCCTTCGGGTCGCTAGGTGTAAATTGTTTAGTTTTGCTCGACGGCATGAATCATGTATTTGCAGGCGACAGCAGCACTCATTTAACGACGGTTTCCTTGTGCTGCAAGAAACGTTTTCACGCATGCTAGAGGACAACACGCAAGCGTTTAAACGAAACGTGACCAACGATTTCAACTGCGGTTCAGAAATGGAAATGTTCGATGGGATCCGAACATTGTCAGATGCATCCGATTACATTATCAGTGGAACCGGACCGGATTTCTTAAAGACTTTGAAACCGTTTGAAAATGGACAAGCCACGCTTCAAATGCTTAAAAGCGTGAGTACTTAAACGGATTCAATTTACCCGTAGAGGAATTCAACGCTGATTTACCGCAGTGAAGACTATATTTTTCAGATACAACTGGAAGGATTGACCGGTAACATTGAATTCTCTGGCAACGGAACACGGGATAACTACTCAATTGACGTAATAGAAATCAATACAAGTTCGCAGAAAGTGAAGGTGAGCAGGACAGTTTTCAGCAGAGTCAGAGAGTTTTATCCGGTACATATTGCATGCAAAAGAGGAATATTGCATTAAACGGTAATGCGCGGACCTTCTCTTATCTAGATAGGAAAATGGTCCTCGGCAAATGGGTTTCAGCCCATCGCACCCATCAAGGGCAGGCCCAAGTACAAACTGAA
>VRMD01000287.1:0-30395 GCA_009872375.1 Sminthurides bifidus
CTTTACATGGGTATTTTTTGGATGCATTCTATGCTACGCAAGGGTCATACCTCAATGCAGTTCGTTCCATTAATTCAGTTTAGAGCCTACAATAATCATTGTCTAGTTTTCCGAAAAAATTCCCTCACATGTTATGGGCTCCATAATTTATTTAGAAGAGACCTAACTCGCTGTTACCTTCCTGTGAAAACGTCATACCTGAATGGCTCTAATACATAGTGTACACAAACATCAGCTGATCATTGCCCGCCCTCCGACATTTACAGTGCCCACCGGTATAATATGGATGTTTTACGAGATACAGATTTCCTCCGTGTTTCAGCTCTAGTAGGTCCTTATATGGCAGGTTTCCTATCCGATTCCGAAACCTCGCCTGCAGCCGTATGCTAAACACGTAGACCTGTCGGCCTAACAGTTTCCAGTTAAAAGACCTGCCGCCCAACCAAACCAGGACACCGCAGCTTGCGAATATCATTTTACGCAACAGGCATGTTTGAGTTGAAGCCTGCCGTTGATACTGATACTTTACGTCCATACGCATTACGATTTAATTGATTTCATGATGATAAAAATTATATTTATTTCTCGTAAGATCATGTTAACATTTCTGATCATAATCACCACTGAACTTACGATACGATTAAATATATATGTATATATATACTCCAACAACTTCTGAAATGTCATATAATGTATGTGATAAAGCAAAGAACTACATTTTCAAAAACTCTCTAAGACTCGACGTCATTGTGAAAACATAGTATCCATCCCCGTAGTGTGTGAAACGTTGTGAAGCATTTGGTAATTCTATCATCATCCACTCTTATTAAGTTAACCTCCCAGAGTACTAAACACAAAAAACCCCTAATAATTCAAAACATCAACACACTACTTATTTCCATCAGATACAATGATACAAATCAGCTCTTAACAGTTGATCATACATATGCACATAAATTCTTTACGAGAATTACTCAATAAAAGGCTAAGGCTATTTCTCTACGCAGCTAAAGTATTTTTGCAGACATTGTACAGCATTGTAAAATAACTATATCCGCAGCAGCTCCCTTTGTAATGAGGGGTTTCAGTTACGTAGAACATGGATTTAAGGCATAAGCCAAACAGATTATGACGTGACCGCTTCATTTTACTTTTTCGGATTATCTTGAGAGCGGATAGAACAGGAATGCGCAAGTTGGTCAGCTAAAGCGGGTAGATGTAAAATCCATATTTAGCTAGCTTTGGAACTGATTACCTAATTCACATTTTGCTTTTGCAAATAAAATTTAGACAATAGAACCCTATGGCGAAGCTGATGCTGATCAACCTGAAAACAGCACGCGTGACATTGTTAACTGGGTACACCAGCATTAGCTGTGCCCTAAAACGAAAAGCTTGGCTGACCGCAACGAACAAGAGAAATAATTTCCGTAGGAAAGTGCTACATACATGTACAAGCAACGAAGCAACTGTCCTCGTAAATTCCTAGAAAATCCTAAAGTCTGTCGCACTCTCTCATCAAAAAGAAAAGCTTATTATTTCTATTTGTCTCCGAGTATACCTGTAAGGAAAGTAACTTGCAACTTCTTCGTTTGTAGTCATCGTCCCAGATTTTTCATCACATTATCATCGAAGAACTGATCACAACCTTGACTAGTTCTACCGATGAAGCCAAAGTACGGTGAAACTACCGTTAAAAGCAGTGGAGCAGGCGGAAATAAAAGGGCATTTAGAATTTTATAGGCAAACACAGTTCTATATTCAAGCCGCTATCTTCCTATCCCTTCAATAGCTAGACTATCTTCCATGATCTGTTTGGTCTAGTCTTAACAGCAAAACAAGTCATTCCAAGTTACAGTAATGAAGACCAACAAAATAGTAAAGCAACTTTCATTCTGTTCTTGATGGTTTCGTTTCATTTTGAATTCCAACAACCATACTGGAACTGGATATTCTTGTCAAAAAGGTTCCTCAAATGTGCCTCTGACAATGAATTCTGAATTTGTACATGTTGCTAACCTGAGGTTCTGTGGAACTCTAAGGCGGAAAGTGTTCATGAGAGACGCAGTGACAAAAATTCACACTGTCAGCTACATATGCAGCAACATCAACAATGTGCAAGTCTGCGTTTACTGGTCGGCTGAATACAAGCAGAAAATGTGTGAAACTCTTAAATCACGATTCTCACTTTTCCATCAGTACTTGCCACATACATAGTTTGCAAAAGAAGTGATCGAAAAAATTACAAATATGAAATATTTTGAGTGTTTATGGGGTCGTTAACTACCTTGCGAACGCTAAAATCTACTATTTTTTGGTGGCAAGTTGCCGTTACGTTTCTTGATGAAGCTTTCTAAGTTAAGTGTGCTTAAGTTAGCCCTCATCATGGTATCGTTCTGTGTGAGTTTCTGTTAGGCTATTACTTTCAAGCACTATAAATGCACATCCTCGTCTCAAGCATTACTAAATCAAGCGAAAGCTTCAGTAAGCTGTCAGCAACATAACTTAACGAGCTTAACAATCGACCGCTACCTGACAAAATAACAATACATGAACAAAACTTACTCCACTGAAGGAGGAAATGGTTGCTTCTGATACGGAAGATGCAAAAAACGACGACATAGCTGGTTCACTTTTAAGATAACTTGGCATCATAACTAATCGGACATGTTGTCGTCGTCATTGTCATCATCTTCGCCATAGCTGTCATCATCGACGTCGGGAGATTCGATCTGCTGCGCTCCTTGCCCATGCTGCAAACTATCGATTGCGGCTTGCATTTCCAAATCTTCAACTGACATGGACATAGACATATCACCGGTCGATGATATGGTGCTATCTCCAAGTCCACTCAAGCCCAACCCAGAATGACCCGAAACTTCGAAGCAAACATTTTCCACGTTGTCGGAGGAAGCATCACCATCCGCAAAGTATGATTCATTGCACTCGAGATCGCCGAATTCTGCTCTCCAATCTTCCCCTCGATTACCTATTTGGTCTATGTACATTTCAAGTGCCTTTGGCAAAATTTGCTTTGCTTTAGCTATATCCTCATCGGAGCACTCATTTTTATCTAGGCCAAGACTTAATCCCATTCGCTTCAGAACTTCTATATCGTCATGGATTTCAAAGGTTCCATCGAAGTTAAACAGATACTCCATTCTGAATTGAAAAACATGAAACATTCAGTGAAAATTTACCTAGCAACATCGAAGATGTACTCGAAGCATATAACTAATGATGAACTTACTTGTCATTAGAGATGGAGCAATCAATTACAGTATTTTTAGCCGTGTTAACAATAAGAAATGGCAAATGGATAGAACCATGGGGTGGAGGAGGCCCGTGTTCTTTTTCACGCTGCTTGTTTTTCTCAACCAACGATTTGAAAGCAACTTGCTGTTAAACAAGAGCACACCAGTTCTATACTTTCGAGAACTTGTACAAGCCCGGCATTCAGCATCGCATTAAAAGACATGCAAATATATTTTACCTGAATTATGAGGTCGTGAAGTTGCTGAGTTTTAGCTTTCAGTCTCTCAATTCTCTTCGCACGATCCTTTTCCAATGTTGTACATTCTTGCATGGAGTTAGTGGGTAATCCGAGCCATTTGATTTCCTTTTTTTCCTTTGAAATAATATTCATGGCCATAAGAACGTTCAGCGCGTCATACACACGACGTCGAATGTTCTTCTGGTCAAATTGTTGCTCTAATGAACTCATGCCCATGTTAGGTGATGCAAATTCTTGTACTAATTCATCGGCCACTTCATTGTAAGTTGTTGTACCCTAAAATCCAAGAGTCGCAGAAAAAATGAAAACTTCGTCCCGTGCATCAAGTTTAGTTGCGATGCAAGCAGTACATAAAACTTACCTTTGTTCGAACTTTCTCACAAACTTTCATGCTGAAATGACGAAGACCTTTCCCACCCTTTTCTGCTTTTCGGCGTTTACTTTCGTACGATACATCTGAAGGAAAGTCGACACGCTTCCGGGCACCGGTGTGATCCAATATGGGCGAGATGAAATTCTGCTTGGACAAATTTAGCGTTGGCCCCAAACCACTCGTGACTATCTGAGACGAACCACCAGGAGAATTAGGACCTGCTGTAACAAGAGTTGTGATCTGAGGCTGTATTTGCTGCCCAATATTAGTTGTAGTTACCAACTGAGGGCCCTGCGGACCTTGGGTCAAAATAAGCCTCTGATTTCCTGCCTGAATCACTTGTTGCTGCAATGGAAATTATTACAGTAAGATTGGTTATTTCATCTTAAATGAAGATACAACTTACGTATGGATAATTTCTTACCAGAACTGGAGCACTGATTACGGTTTGAGTTCCAGATCTCTGCTGGATGATGTGAGTACTCTGCTGAGAATTTTCGGTTTTGATATTCGCAGCCTTAAGTATAGCGGTGGTTGGAGTGATGGTACCCTGAGCTTGGATTGGAATAGTCATCACTTGCCTTGCAACTGAAAATAACGAAAAGTTAAGTTTGAAGATAAAGTGGTATTAAAGCATGTACCAAAAACTGTTTGAGAGCAATTTACCTTGCCCTGTTTTGAATATGGTAGTGGGGGCTGTTGACACTGTAGATGCTCGGATTATCTGGCCTTGATTAGAGTTAGATGATGCAGCAAGAATTACCTGCTGTCCCTGGTTAGTCTGTTACAAATATCGGTTCAGATTAATCAGCAAAAGAGCATCAATAAGGTAAATATTGAGTGTTTAATAAGATTCAAATATTATGTACCTGAACAAAATTTGGCGACGCTCTAATTATGGTTTTGACTCCTCCAGCCGCAGTGGAAGTTTTAATAGGCAGCCCACTTGTGGTTACAAACTTTCCCGGTGCAGTTTGTACAACTTCTATCACTTGCGTGTTACCTATTAGACCGCAAATAGAAACATAACTACATGCAGTTACTTCGGTTGGCTAACTATTGAGTTCAACAGGACTACTCACCACTAGCATCTTTTATCAGTAAATTCTTCACAACGGGTGCCCCTTGCATCGTAGCCATCTTGAAATAGTCCTGAAGTTCAGGAAAGCCGTGGCGTAACCTTCTCTCGAGTTTGCTCCTAAGCCAAGGTGGCAAACAGATTTCTGCAATCAAAATAAGAAAATGTTATTTCCAGTGAATTTTCGTGAATGAATGAATTTCTCTCAGAATTATTACTGACATATTTCCAGTATCTCTAAGTAAAGAGAAGTGCAAAACTTGACACTAGATCAACAAAATCCAGCACAAAAACATTAATGCTTCCAATTGCTATAGTTATGTCGAAATGTTCACTCGTACACCGGTTGTCAGACACTGAAGTTTCGCAATGTAGATAAAAACCTCAGATAGTTTTATCGCAAAATGGTGTCCAGGGCAACAACTGATTTAAACTCTCGAATTGATGTAAATCGAGTTCAAATTACCCAAAAGTGCACTAACAAAAAAGAACACGATTCAATACAAAATGCCATATTCCGAAACAGTTCTTAAACCCAACTAGGTCAAAGTCTTACAGTAGGCAGAAACTACTGGCGCAAGTGCAAAATTTGATAATCAACAATAGACGTTTGGATGATCATGATCCGATCGGAGTACGAGCACCTCCAGGGATTTCTAGACACTGCCGTCAAAGTGTACACTCTACAGCATTGCGCTTATTTTAATATGGCTGACGCCCATCATACAGATTTCAGCGAAATGCGGGTTACCGTATTCCTTGTTACGGACTACGTTTCTTACCTAAACAACTTAAGGCGTACACGTGTGTACAACCCTTAGAAATCACTCCGTGTCAGGTCAAGTTCCTTAGTCCTTTATTTACCACCGGGTCAGCCAAAATCTTGAGGAAATCCAGAAATCTCTGCCCATGTAGTGACTGCGATGGTGCGCACACACTACCTATTCTGTGGTTCCTCGCAGTTTCATTCATGCACTTCAGCTGCAACCTGCACGGATTATATGCTGTGAGAGCTCTAAAGTGAGCTTGGCGGCAGACAAGGGCAAAGGCGGGATTTTTGCGTTGGGGACTTGCGATTTGCTGAATTATTCTAAGGGAGTGGCTAAATGCTGGGAGGGAAAAGGGGCCAAAATGTATTTTGGGGCATTGTGAGAAAATTAAGGCGGTCCGTATTTATTTAGTATGTGTACCACTCACCATAGCATAGACAGTTCACGTCGCACGACCACGCATCCCAGATTAATTCTCTTATTATACTGAAGTGGCGGCATATAAAGTTACATATTTTCTCACGCCTTGTACCTCGAAGCATCGTGCGCGCTTTCCTATAGCTTGGAGATGCATAATGCATGTGGGGCTGTGTACCGGCCGGGCAGGATGCTATAATTCCTATGGATGGTGTTTTCTCGCCTCTGGTATGTCCATGTGGGTTTGACATACATTCATTCTAATGTAACAGAGTCGTAACAAATATCGATATCCAAAATTAAAGTCTCCACACTGATATATAAGTAGTATATCTGGTTTATCCAACGTATAGGCCAGACTCGGCCCGTCGTACGCTCCGCCTTCTCCAAGAGAATAGCACTTTTGTTTACAAATCTCGATCCAGCTTTAGGATTCGTGAATCTGTATATGACTCACAATATTTCCTTTTCGAAACTGAATTCCCGAGTTCTCTTTAAAGACTGTCATTACCATAAT
Source organism: Sminthurides bifidus (assembly GCA_009872375.1). Lineage (NCBI taxonomy): Eukaryota > Metazoa > Arthropoda > Collembola > Symphypleona > Sminthurididae > Sminthurides > Sminthurides bifidus. Next base: position 6,670 of record VRMD01000287.1, read on the forward strand.
CATCATCATCATCATCATCACCACTCCCTCATGAAAAGGTAATTCAAATTACAACGTTTCCTCTGATACCTTTTTCTCGGATCGCGTCCAAGAAATCGATTCAAAATGCGTTTAAGTTAGTGAAATTGTCTGTGCATCACGTCGTTAGATTGTGTTTCATCAAGCACTTTCCCAGGTAGCATAAAATTTAGCATTATAGTTGCCGTAGCTTTCGCGCCGGAGTCTCGTAGCTACGCTATAGGAAAATGAAGCAGCTCGTTTGAATTAAGTACTGGCGCTGGCAATAGTTTGGACCCTGTATCGAATAATTTAATTCATTTAAGGCGTAAGTATACTTCAATTTTTTCAAGACTGGGCAGAGTTGCGGATGATGGCTCGCTTATGGGTGTTGATTGCAACAACGAGCATCCTATGAGCATCAATGGTTTTGAGCATTTGCATAAGAACACATGTGAGGTTCCAAGTGTACGGGAAAACCGGTACGCGAGGACAAAGATCAAAAGCTTCCGGAGAAAACTGAATCGACTGACAAATTTTTAAGTCAGGCAAAACACCCGAAGGGCTAGAAAGCTACCAAATAAAATTGAATTGGTTCAAATTAAGGTTACGTTAAACGCCAGTAAATCTAGAAAACTGCCCTATGCATCCCGGAAAGGTTAGGTCAAGAAATTCGTCATGGCACTAACAATTGTTAAAAGGGGGAACGAGAATCATTACACTATACCCGTTCGGTTTTTCCCGTACACTTGGAACCTCACATGTGTTCTTATGCAAATACTCAAAACCATTTATGCTAATAGGATGCTCTTTATTGCAATCAGCATCCATAAGCGAGCCATCATCCGCAACCCTACCGCTTGTAAGTATACTTGCGATATTTTTGATTGGGAAACTTAAGAATAGATTTGGTGCTAGAAATAGATAATGCTTCGATGATACTCATTGAAACAAAATTTCATGAGGTGACGCACAGACGATTTAGCAAAGATAAGCATATTTTCTAAGCCGTTTTTGATTTGGTGCATGGGTTTTTGCAGGGAAAGGTACCAAAAGAAGCGTTAAAATTGGAACTAGCGTTTTATTTGGGAGGGCTGATGATCATGAAAATACCTCGGTCTGTCAAAAACCGTATGTGATACAATTTTATTAAAGTATTTGATCACTCTGTGTCGTACGCGCGCAGATTACAGTCCGGTCTGTGTGAGTCGTGCAATCACTATGTCAAATGGCAGTGCAGATGGAAAGGACAAGGATGGAAAAGTTATTGCGAAAATAGGTCTTCCAGCCTCGAAAGAGCGACCTCTGGATGGAGTTACCAAAGATGCTAGGCAAATCTTTACCTTTGGAGGAAGAACGCATTGCTTCAAGGGCAAAATCAGTGGCAGATCACGGCTGACCTCTAATAGACCAAACGGTGCTGCAGTAGAAGAACTAAATTGTGCGAATGACTCCTTGTCAGATTCTGAGCAATCATCTCCGGGCCTCACCATTTTGGACTTGCCAGAAAACGTTACTGAGGCTTTCTTTACTTTTTTGCCATTGTCTGATCTACGAAATTGTGCTTTGGTTTGCAAGCACTGGTATGGCGTTCTTAGTGATGAAAATAACGATGTGTGGAGAGCTCACTGTTACCGGCGAATGAATCGTGATGTAATTCATGGTGATTTGCTATCAGCATGCCCTACGTACAAATCTAAGATAAGGGCCCTATTTCATGCTTGGAATCCACAAGATTGTTCCAGAAATATATTTGTAAAACCGAATGGCTTTACCATTCATCGGAACCCAGTGGCGCAAAGCACAGATGGCGCTCGAGCCAAGATTGGTAAACTACTTTTGTTAACAGCCTCTGCAACTGGATACCCAGTCCTTTTAACTCCTTGAACAGCACAGTTAACTTCTTATTGCAGGCTTTAGTAAAGGCAGACATGCATGGGAAGTCATTTGGGAAGGTCCGATCGGTACCGTAGCCATGGTAGGAATTGCTACACGTCAAGCAGAAATGCGTGCACACGGCTATGTTGCGTTGCTAGGACAAGACGAGCATTCATGGGGGTGGGAACTGAAGGATAACTATTTATTACACGGTGGCAGTTCTCAGGGAAATTATCCCTTGATTAGTAATGCACCAAAATATCAGGTAATTCGCACTGCTCAGTTTTCACGAGATTTTTAATTCCATTTTGGACGTTAAAAAATGTACTAGTTGGTGATGATTGCTGTTTTATAGATGGGAGAAAAGATAACAGTGATACTGGATTGCGAAGACAGTACTTTATCGTTTGAAAAGAACTACGAGTTTCTCGGTGTCGCATTTCGCGGACTGCCAAAGTTAGAACTATTTCCTGCTATATCGGCTGTCTATGGCAACACTGAAGTCTCAATGATCTACCTAGGACCTCCTCTTGATGGATGAAGCACTTTGCTCGTAAAACATCATTCCGTGTATCAAAATGCGTATATCCATTCCTCAAACATTTGCTCACACATGTAGGGATTGAATTGCCATGCCTTAATTCTTGCATTTAGTTAGTCAACCCTTATGGCCATGTGAAACAAAAACGGTTCTGGATCAAACATAGGTCGCATGCAAGTTATGTTGTACGTAGCGTAAGTGGTAAGCTGAACTCGAATTAGGGACTGTTTATTGTTAATATTTAATCACCTTCAGAATTTATTTCTACAGGTGGTTTATTCTTGGTAATAGTCAATTCAATCTCTCTCTCAAGGCTTTATTTTTTAAGTTGTACCTAAATGAACTTGATTATTATAGTGGTAAGAAATATGGCGCATTTTCAGGGTTTGCGTCAACTGTAGTAATGTTTTGATGATGCTGTGTTCTTCCTCAGGTAATCTGTCTCGACAGTTTCAATGTTAATCGAGTCAGGATAATGGTTCTTACAAGCCAGGATGTTTGATTTGCTTAAAATACCATATTTTATAAAATGAAACAATTCGAGCGAGTTTCCAATCTCGCTACTCTCCCCTTGATCATTGTGTTTGGCCCAATAAGTTGCGGCTTGAGCGCCTACGAGTTTGATGTCTGTTAGTTTACGGATGCAACATTTTCTAGTCATTTCGAACTGAAGCAGCTGATGCTTTTTCATGTCACTGAATTAAAGTAGGAATTTTGGAATCCTAACGATTCGTTACATCCAGTTTTGTTTTTGTGATTGACTGCTGAAGTAATAAAAATATGCATCAGGCATGAAACATTTTTCTACACGCAAGTTGGGTAAATATTGAGTCGATCGCAAGGTTTCAGTTGATTTTGAAATAACAAGAGAAACAGCATGAAATAGTTTCCCAAAGGCCTGTTATTGTACCTTAATGCCTTTACTCTTGAGACCTCTCTATAATTCAGTCATGTCTGTTTTGCGAAACCTGTTTGTCCGGCAGGTCGGTGTGGTAATTATAGGGCGGCCAAGGCTTAAGACGGGAAACCTGTCATGTACACACATGTTAACACAGAAACCTTGAGGAAACCTGGATCTAGTAAAACCCAACACTCGATAACTTGCTTTTGGTGAACTGGAGGAATTCAACCCTTCAAATATTAGGTATGGTATTCATGGTGTAGCTCAAGCTGTCCTTGACGCTATAAAAAACATGTGACAATCTCTCTGCTTTGTGCGGGAAGACGTAGTAAATATAAAAGTTTCACGGACTAATTTTTACCAACGTGACATTTTATTATACGCTGCGATTTTATCTGGTACTGGCACTGCCATTTTAACCTTTCAACTTCAGATACTGTCAGGGACAATCCACGCATCGTATAGTGTCTTCACAATCAATGAAACGGTTGCATTACGCCAATTGTGGAACCGGACAAGATTAGCTACTGGTAGACATGGGCCTACTGGGGAAATTGGTAAATTTAATGCATGGCCTAATTTTCAACAGCATCAATACTTCTGAATCAAGTGCAATCGGCAATGAGTGGTTATTTAAATTCTACTTTCAGGTTTCTTTTGCGGCTGGTGTATATGCTGGTATATACGTTTGTCAGAATTACGACGTATGATGCAGTTTTACATTTTTTTAGCATGTGTGATCAAACCTTTGGGATTGAGAAGCTTACAAATTAAAGACATCGTTTTCTTCATGGTTTTTGCTCAGGTGCCTAAAGTGGAGGATCCTCGAGCATTGTTAGAAAAAGCGAAAGAGTACCTGGACAGCCATAAAAAGGACAAGTGATGATGTTATCAAGCCCAATCAAGTTATTTTTGCTGATTGTCGCCACTCATACACATTTCATTTAATTTTGTCAGGATAGTAATGGCTCTCTGGCCGTTGTATACCCAGGGAATCTTGGGTTATAGCTCTAGTCAAGAAGGTCATGTACTATTGAATAGTGTGTTTGATGTCGAAAAGTTATCACAAATTAACATGCATTAGTTCCCTCTACATGTGGTATTGATTATATCGAGTCATTTTTTATCGTTTATTAAGATGACATTTTTCCGACTCGTATTTCTTAACTTCTCTGTAGATAATGTATGCGAATACAACTTCGGACAACCGTAGTAAAACAAAATGAAATAGTAAGTCGACACTTAAGTCTTGTAAGGCTTTTAGGCAAGATTGAACAGTCATAGATGATTCTCGCTTTAGTTCACGAGAGGATTGGACTGTTTGGAAACGAAGATCAGACAACAGCACAGTTAAATTTGAAGTGACCGAACGTTGAAGTTCCTGGTTTCCATCTCCAGTTTTAGTTCTCCTACTTTACGCTCCAGCTGAGCTTTATATACTTGTAGCTTCTGGTACCTTTCGTAATCAGGCTCCTGGAACGTCAAATCGTAGGCCAGTTTAGTGAAAACGTTTCAAAGATCATCAACCCTTGCGATTTTAAAAAAATATTAACTTTTACCGGTTGTCGGACCCTAGGGTTCCATCTGCAATAATACGTTTTCCAAACTTTCAAGTGCCGTATTGCCGCCGATGGAAGTAACACCTTGTGAGCACCGGTTTCCTCGCAGTAAAACGGGTTAATGTAACGGTTTTTATCACTGTTTGTCATTGACCAAAGGGACTTTGTCTTCCTTTTCACTTCTTGCTTCACTCGTTCGCTCTCAGTATTACAAAGAAACGTTCCAAACCGGCAAGAGTATAGATGATCTAGGATCGTCACAAGGAAAAACTCATTGAACTCGAAAGCGTAAGGAAACTGCATCGTAACTTGGTAAACACAGTCAATCCACTGCAGAAAAACTGGGGAACGGTCCTGGTCTACATGGTTGTCATCCCCGTGACCTATTCTCTGTAAAATAACACACCCTGTAACGTTAAATATTCAATTCTTAAAGCACGATCTAATTATTGCATGTACTTAGTGATTAACCTGTTGAAACTTGTGCCCAAAGCTGAGCCATTCCTTCTCAATTAGAACTTCAAACCCTTTCATCGTCCTGTAGTATGGATCCAGCAGTAGCATGGACAAGGAAGTTAACTAAAAAATCAGAATATCGTTTCAATTTTGTTTCCATTTTGACCGAGAACGACAATTTCGTAATTTAGTTTAGAGGAATTATTGCCTGTGCAGTTCTGTCCCAGCCATCAGAACAGTGGACTAAGACTGAAGTTTTGTTATTTTCAATTTTGTCTACAATGCGTATGGTCCCCGAAATAATCAAACTGATGTGCTCCAACCATCGAGTGGCCTCTATAGCAGATAGCCATTTGCTTGAGTCAATGGTTGGGTAGCATTCGTCTGCAGAAGAAAAATGTAGTTACGGCAGGTAACCAGACCAAAACTGCTGACAGATATAAATGAAGTCAATGGTCAATTCACCTTTTAGTTTTCGTAAAGAATCTCTCATGACGTGAATATTATGAATATTCAAGAACATAAGCTCTATATTCTGATAAACATCTTCACTCTCGTAACCACCGCCTTTTGCTTTGTTTGCAACTGCGTTAGTACTGGATAATAATCGTTTTGAATTACGAATGTATTTTGGCTGCATACTGGTATGCATATGTATGTAGTATAAATTGCGCTCACTTTGGCCTGGCATCCATGACGTAGAGCTTGTGCGCTTGAGCATTAGCATCGAGAATCATTTGTAAATACCTTTCGTCATCTCTACTACGCTTAGAAGTTACTCCCACCAACGGTTGTGAGCATCTTGTAATACTTGCTTGACTAACAGGATGAAGCCAAGACAACACAGGAAGTCTGTGCCTTGACCGGAAATCACAAACTGATCGGATGAACTCTTCTTCAGCATCAACAGGAATGGCCCACACAGCGGGATACGAGTCACATAATTCGTATTTGTCATTGATTTTTGTTATTTTCCACGACTCATTTGGAATACCCTAAAAAATGAAAACCTGACATGTCGTAAACTTAGTCGGTTTGCGATTAAATAAAGTTAATGCAACAACATACCAGTCTTCTCAGTTCGGCAATAGGTTCGTAAACACTCCAACCTTCTTCAGGAAATTCCTCTGTATATTCGAAGGCAAAGGGTAGCTTATTGGAAGAGTAGGGAAACGAATATTGCAACAAAACTTCGTAGATTTCTCTCCTAGAATGATTCTCTGGCTTGTGAGCGAATTTCAAGTTACGCACGTCTTTGCAAAATATTTCTATTCCATACGCGTTTTCTCCTCTACTTGACACCCTTCCGACTTTTTCTGTCCTGTTTATCTGTAAATCCCGCCAATCCCAATCATGTTCCTTCGTTGGCTAAAGGTCAGAGGATATTTATCACTTACCATTCCTAGAGGTACTTCCAGTGATCGCTCTCCATTACGTCCAAAAACAAGCTTGTAATTTGTCAGATACAAAGTTCCTATCACAGGCCCTCGCGAAGGGCAGATGTAAGTAACATCACGCCTCTCTAAGAGAAGCTTCTCGCCGGGTAAAAGAATTGGATCGTCTGAACCCTAATTTTGAAACCAAGTTTATTGTTACCCAAAAGTTATCCAAGTAGATTTTGAAGGCATTAAAAACGGACGTCTTACATTAGGCGTCAAGTCGCTGGAGATGCACGGGTTGTAAGCTATATTTGACTTGACAGGCATGCGGATGTACTGGTGATGCGGTGCAATCTGTCCTTGTGCACATGTAAGGTCATTGGAAGACGATGAGGAGCTCTTTGTCTGCGAGTCCTGAATGAAAATCGAAAATATGTCATCATCTTCATTGCTTATTCCAACAATGGTCTTGATCGTAACTAGCGGTAATCAAAATTCTATATTTACACTACCCTAGAATAAGATGATCTGGATACCGAAGCCAATGACTCATTGCTGCCAGCTCGCACAGCAGAGGAATTCATGTCCACCGTTTGGCCAGAAGCGCCCGGTCTCCACATTTCTTCGAGCAAAGGCACTTTAGATCAGTTCGACGGATCCATTAATGCAATGAATCCCCCGGCGCCCACTATAACCAACTGCAATACCTTCGTCGGCAGTTGAGCAATGACAGCGACTAACACTCCAAACCCCACCTAATCATGTCACACCATTTCAAGTATGTTAAAACAAGAAAAACTATTAAAATTCTCTGAAGAATGACGATTCTCAAACAAATCCAAATCATAGCATTAAATAAAAAACATTGGGCGATCTGGGAATTTACCTTTTTCTTAGGTTGCTCTATTAAATTTGATTCGACTAATGCCAATTGACAGGAAAACTCCAACACCAAATAGTGTTCTGCTCGTCGTTTTGATTCATTAATGATACTGCCAGAGTACACACAGCTTCCAGCCCAGACTATTTTTTAAACCATCATCCCAAAGTCTTTTAAAACAGCATATTTACATTAACTACCGAAATAATTAAATCTATGCAGTTAATGTTTATTCTTTGATATGAAGTGTGATGTGAGTGAAGAGAATACGTTCGATCACTCCGGGGAAACGTCAACGCGCATGTGCCGTGCGAAAGAGATAATAGAGGGCTTTTCATCTCGCAGGAAAAATAGAGCATTCATTGAGCAGTTAGTGGCACAATCTGACTGGTCGGCGTCAGAGAGACCATTTTATAAGTGAAGACCTTTTGACGTATAGCTTCCACTATAGGTGCATTTCGAGTTTGTCAACTATTGGGTTGGTTCAACTATCAGAAGCTAGTTTAGGGCTAAAGTTGAATCGCAATGTTCCGTATGTACATGAAACACTTGGGACGAAGCAGATTCTCAGAGGGAACAAGAACCGGAGAGGGGAAAAATCTTTGAGCGGAGATTACAAACGGCAAGCGAGGTTCGAGTCAGTTGGCGTGTGAGCTCGAGAGAGTGCGAAAGGACGACTCAGTCGTCTTTCCAATATGGAGTCAGGTGAATGTGTGCTCTCATGCTCAAGCTGCTAATTCAAATATAGCAAATTATTTGACGAACTTTCGAGTTATTTTTCACTAAATTCTTCTAATATTCAAAAGGAAGTAGAATTGTGTTACTTATTTTACTTTGTGCTAGTTATTCGGGTTTACCGAAATTGTTGAAAAGGTACTTGCACAGTACTCACGTAATTCCTTATGTATTCATGTAATGCGGCCTTGTAAGTTGTGGTCATGTCTTGTATTGTGGTGCACGGTTAGAATAAAAGCGCCTTGCGTAACGTAATTGACTAACGACAAGAAACTTTATAAATATGAGGTTTTTGCCCATCAAAGCAGCTGATGATTGCAAATATTCAAGTTTGATGTGGTTCTATTCAAATAGATTTTTGAAATGTAGCCTTAGCCAACCTGTTCCCATGCTCATCTTACGTACTTCCGCTTTAGAAGGAGGGACTAAATAAATAAATTAGCGCATAGTGTTTCCTGGATTGAACTGTATTTTGTAGTTTTGTTTTTTCACGTAGATGAGTAAGATATGGACGTGATATGGATGAAAGAAAGCCCAACTGTAAAGAAATTCAATGAGACTTATTTTTTCAGGTTCGTGTCATGTGAGTGACGTTTTCTGCCTTCTTCTGTGGTAACTGTAGACTGGTAATTCGGAGTTGCACAACTTGTGGAATCCGCAACCATGTCGCTACTGACCGGAGACTCAAGAGCCCCTCTTAGGACTGTGAAGAGAGTCCAATTCGGGATTTTGTCACCTGATGAGATCGTAAGATTTATGCCCATGCTTGTGCAATATATAGTCTAGTTGTTTTTTGGGATTGCAATCATGTAGTATACTTACTTTTGTATTAAATTCACACTTTCTGTAATGCTGTTTCCTTCTGTCTTAGTTTAAACGAATCATCTTTCTGATCTCAGAAGTTGAATTAGAATCTCGAAACCTGTAATAGTCTTCATTTTTTCTAACAATATGATGTAATTGCAGCGCCGCATGTCTGTCACTGACGGCGGAATAAAGTATGCCGAAATATATGAGGGTGGCCGACCCAAGCTCGGTGGGCTGATGGACCCCAGGCAAGGAGTACTGGACCGAAATTCGCGGTGTCAGACTTGTGCTGGACAAATGAGCGAATGCCCTGGACATTTCGGACACTTGGATCTTGCTAAGCCTGTATTTCACGCTGGGTTTTTAACGAAAATTCAAAAAATGCTTCGTTGTGTCTGCTTTTTCTGTTCAAAAATGTTAGTTTCTCCAAATCATCCTAAAATACGAGAAATAGTGCTCAAAACCAAAGGTCAACCTCGAAGAAGGTTAGCATTCGTCTATGACTTGTGCAAAGGAAAGAGCATTTGCGAGGGAGGTGACGAAATGGATTTGGCCAACCCGGCTGAGGAGGATGCTGCCATGCAGGTTCGGATGAATATTATTCACTGTGTACGACATGTAACTTCGACTTTTAGAGTCAACTGAATTAAATTTTGGATGTTTATTTTGTTAACAGGCTAAGAAGTCCGGTCATGGTGGATGCGGAAGATATCAGCCTAAATTCAAACGAAGTGGTTTAGAAATAACAGCTGAATGGAAACATGTCAACGAAGAAGATCAGGAACGTAAAATCTATGTTTCAGCTGAAAGAGTTTTAGAAATTTTCAAACACATCGCAGATGAAGAGTGTTTCGTAATGGGCATGGATCCGAAGTTTGCCCGTCCTGATTGGATGGTATTGACTGTATTACCAGTTCCTCCTCTATCTGTGCGTCCAGCTGTTGTCATGTACGGGTCTGCACGCAATCAGGTAATCTATCTGGTGTCAATCTTTCGAGAGGGAGTCAGTACAAGTAATTTGAGGTGACATTTAACAGCAAAACTTGTTATAGGATGATTTAACACACAAGTTGGCGGATATCATCAAGGCAAACAATGAGCTTATTCGTAACGAAGCAGCTGGAGCAGCAGCTCATATCATTCAAGAAAATGTGAAGATGCTCCAGTTTCACGTTGTCACACTTGTTGACAATGATATGCCCGGATTGCCGCGTGCGATGCAGAAGTCTGGACGACCTCTCAAAGCCATTAAAGCAAGACTGAAGGGAAAGGAAGGCCGTATCAGAGGAAATCTTATGGGTAAACGTGTGGACTTTTCCGCCCGTACTGTTATCACACCTGATCCTAATCTCCGCATCGACCAAGTAGGTGTTCCTAGATCCATAGCTCAAAATTTGACGTTCCCGGAAATTGTAACACCGTTTAACATTGAAAAGTAAGTCGGATAACTTGAATGTAAGCCACAGCTGGATCATACTGCTAGTTGAGAGTAAACCTGAGAAATTCGAATCAAATATGATTGAATTGCTTTAGGATGGCGGAGTTGGTTGCCAGAGGTAATAATCAGTATCCCGGTGCCAAGTACATCATCAGGTCAAATGGAGATCGAATAGATCTGCGGTTTCATCCGAAACCATCTGATCTGCATTTGCAGCTAGGTTATAAGGTAATGCTCTGTCAGATGCCGTCGAGTTAAGTCTGCTGGGAGTCCAGTCGTTCATTATTTGGATCGAATATTCGATGTCATGTTATGTTCATTGTAGGTTGAGCGTCACATAAGAGATGGAGACTTGGTCGTGTTTAACAGACAGCCTACATTGCACAAAATGTCCATGATGGGTCACAGAGTGAAGGTGTTGCCTTGGTCAACATTTCGCCTTAACTTGAGGTAGCGATTCAACGGATTTCATCTGGTTTTATTTGTTCAACAGACGGATTGTGCTATTGTATAGCCGTGGTAAATTTTTAATCCATACAACTTTCAGCTGCACATCTCCATACAACGCTGACTTCGATGGAGATGAAATGAATTTACACGTACCTCAGTCTATGGAAACACGAGCTGAAGTGGAAAATCTGCACATAACTACGAGACAAATCATAACGCCTCAAGCCAATAAGCCAGTTATGGGTATTGTGCAAGATACGTTGACAGGTGTGCGTAAAATGACTAAACGCGACGTTTTCTTGGACAAGGTAAGCATTGAACTGGCAGATTATTCTTGCAATAATTTTGCTGCACACGATGATGCCAACATCTATTTGAACTCAATTGATAGTAATCATACTCCAATTTTTTTCTGATACTGTCTTTGGAGCTAGCAGGTCAAGCATATATTTCTTAGAATGACTAAACGGAATGCTCTTTATTTAGGAGCAAATGATGAATCTGCTGATGTATCTTCCGATTTGGAATGGAAAGATGCCTCAGCCAGCTATATTGAAGCCCAAACCTTTATGGACGGGCAAGCAGTTGTTTACTTTGATCATTCCTGGCAATGTCAATTTGATTCGAACGCATGCTACTCATCCGGACGACGAAGATGATGGACCTTACAAGTGGATTTCCCCAGGAGATACTAAAGTCATGGTGGAGCATGGCGAACTAATAATGGGTATTCTCTGTAAGAAAACTCTGGGAACATCGGCAGGGTCTTTGCTGCATATTTGTTTTGTGGAGTTAGGGTCTGAAACAGCTGGTAGATTTTATGGCAACATCCAAACAGTTGTTAATAACTGGCTTTTGTATGAAGGTAAGGATGAATACAAGTATTTTACTATTGCCTCATGATGTAATGTTTCAGTCCTGTCCAACTTCTCCTCTCTTTTTGCAGGTCACAGCATAAGGTATTGGTGACACCATTGCTGATCCTCAGACATACCTCGAAATTCAGAAGACCATAAAGAAAGCTAAAGAAGATGTGATAGAGGTCATTCAGAAGGCCCATAATATGGAGTTAGAGCCGACACCTGGTAACACACTTCGGCAAACATTTGAAAACCAAGTCAATCGTATTTTGAACGATGCTCGAGACAAGACTGGAGGCTCGGCCAAAAAATCCCTCACTGAATACAATAATCTAAAAAGCCATGGTGGTTGCTGGTTCGAAAGGTTCAAACATTAACATTTCTCAGGTAATTGAAACTTTGTTGCTAAACAGTTAGAAGCCTTCAGAGACGTATTTTCCTCGGATGACTCTCACCTATATTTAACCTACTAATTGGTTTAGGTTATCGCCTGTGTTGGTCAGCAAAACGTTGAAGGAAAGCGCATACCCTTTGGTTTTCGAAAAAGAACACTTCCCCATTTCATAAAAGATGATTATGGCCCAGAGTCCAAAGGTTTTGTGGAAAATTCCTACTTAGCTGGGTTGACGCCATCTGAGTTCTATTTTCATGCCATGGGTGGTCGTGAAGGATTGATTGATACGGCTGTTAAAACTGCTGAAACGGGTTATATTCAGCGTCGGCTTATCAAAGCTATGGAGTCAGTTATGGTTCATTACGATGGCACTGTTCGTAATTCCGTCGGCCAGTTAATTCAGCTGCGCTACGGAGAAGACGGCCTGGCTGGAGAAGATGTCGAATTCCAAACTCTACCTACAGTAAAACTTTCCAACAGAAGCTTCGAAGGCAAATTCAAGTTTGATCCCACAAACGAGAGGCACTTGCGAAGGGTCTTCAATGAAGAAATTATGAGAGATATTATGGGATCTGGTGAAGTCATTTCCTGCATTGAAAGGGAATGGGAGCAGCTGCAGAAAGACAGATCTGCACTCAGACAGGTAAAGTTAACTATCTGCTTCTTTCAAAAACAATGATAGAACCCGTGGTGAACATGATATTTGCATTGCAGATCTTCCCAACTGGAGAGAACAAGGTTGTTCTGCCATGTAATCTTCAGCGAATGATTTGGAATGTGCAGAAAATATTTCACATCAACAAACGCGCTCCCACCGATTTGAATCCTGTCAGAGTTGTCGAAGGCGTTGACGAGCTATTAAAGAAATGTGTAATTGTAGTAGGAGAAGACAGATTGAGTAAGCAAGCCAATGAGAACGCTACCTTGCTGTTCCAGTGTTTGGTTAGATCAACCTTGTGTACTAAGAGAGTGGCCGAAGAGTTTAGATTATCGTCTGCAGCCTTTGAATGGTTAATCGGAGAAATTGAAACCAGATTCCAGCAAGCACAAGTAAGTGCTGTTAATGAATGATCGCATTTTTTCTTTCCGTTCTAGCTGTTTTAGCTGCTTGATGTTAAAAGTTATCGCAATCTTGCAGGTTCAACCCGGGGAAATGGTCGGTGCTTTAGCTGCTCAGTCACTAGGAGAACCTGCCACTCAGATGACATTGAATACTTTCCATTTCGCTGGAGTGTCGTCTAAGAACGTAACCCTTGGTGTGCCAAGATTAAAGGTAAGGTTTCTGTCTAAGAGTGGTTTTTATGTGTGAAAATGATGATTGTCATGTTATTGACGAAGTGATATGTTTGAACTCCAATTTTTTGCTGAAATCAGCACAGGACATATTTTTATGCTTGGCAATGTACTCGCACTATAGTGTTTTTTATACTTTGTAGGAAATCATCAACATCAGCAAGAGACCTAAAGCACCTTCTCTTACGGTATTTTTGACTGGCGCAGCAGCAAGAGATGCTGAGAAAGCTAAGAATGTTCTGTGCCGGCTGGAGCATACCACGCTTAGAAAAGTTACCGCTAATACGGCAATTTATTACGATCCAGATCCTCAAAATACAGTTATTGCTGAAGATCAAGAATTTGTGAATGTGTACTACGAGATGCCAGATTTTGATCCATCACGAATATCTCCGTGGCTGCTTCGTATAGAGTTAGACAGAAAACGCATGACAGGTACACGTCCATTTCATACCAGCTACTTGATTTGTGAGCGTCGTTTTGAAATTTCACTTGAAATACTCATGTTGCCTTTGTTTACAGATAAGAAGCTGACAATGGAGCAGATAGCAGAAAAAATCAATGCTGGGTTTGGAGATGACCTCAACTGCATATTCAACGATGATAATGCCGAGAAGCTTGTATTGCGTATACGTATAATGAATTCGGAAGACGGCAGCAAGTTCGGGGGCCAAGGGGCGGAAGAAGAGGAAACCGCTGACAAAATGGAGGACGATATGTTTTTACGTTGTATCGAGGCAAATATGTTGTCCGATATGACTTTGCAAGGTATCGAAGCTATCGGCAAAGTGTACATGCATTTACCCCAGACAGATTCTAAGAAGCGAATCGTTACTACGGAGACTGGAGAATTCAAAGCGATTGCTGAATGGCTGCTGGAGACAGATGGAACATCACTCATGAAAGTATTAAGCGAGAGGGATGTTGATCCTGTACGGACTTACTCGAACGACATTTGCGAGATATTCACGGTAAATATTTTAACAGATTAGATCTACTTCCATCTTTCGGTCTGTGATGCAGGACTTTTTTTTGTAATGCGTAATGCTTACCAGTCATTTAATAAAGTTTTAAAATTTTCAGGTTTTGGGTATTGAAGCGGTGCGCAAATCTGTCGAGAAAGAAATGAACATGGTCTTACAATTCTACGGTCTTTACGTCAACTACCGTCACTTGGCTCTGTTGTGCGATGTCATGACGGCAAAAGGTCATTTGATGGCAATTACGCGTCATGGAATCAACAGGCAAGACACAGGACCGTTGATGAGATGCTCCTTCGAAGAAACCGTAGACGTACTAATGGATGCCGCAGCGCATGCTGAAGTAGACCCTATGCGTGGTGTATCTGAGAACATCATTTTAGGTCAACTGCCAAAGATGGGTACTGGGTGTTTCGATTTATTATTAGATCTGGAAATGTGCAAGTTCGGAATCGAGCTACCCATGGGACCAACTGCTGGGGCCCTAGGCCTGCCTGGTCCAGGTTTTACCTACACAAGCTGTACACCGAGTGGAACAAGTCCTCATTCAACACCTATGTTTCAAGGCGCTACACCAATGTACGGCGAGCCTTGGTCACCAGGTAAATCAATCAGAAAGCTCATATGAACTTTGATCGTAAATGTTCTAAATGAGTCCACTAACTCAATATATTTTTGGCAGGGAGTGGCATGACACCTGGTCCAATGTTTTCACCGTCTGCGGCCTCTGAAATGAGTGGATACTCTCCTGGCAGATCACCAGCCGGGCCGGGAAGTCCTGGTAGTCCTGTATCTAGTTACGCGTACATCGGCAGTCCAGGCGGTTTATCTCCAGGACATCATCCTGCATCTCCAGCTTACATGACAAGTCCTGGAATGTCTCCTCAGTCGCCTCTATATGTTCCGACATCCCCATCTTACTCTCCAACGAGTACCGACACATTCACCAGCAAGTCCAAGGTATTCTCCTACTTCGCCTTCATACTCCCCAACGAGTCCTAGCTATTCTCCAACCAGTCCTGGGTACTCCCCAACTTCCCCGTCGTACTCTCCTACCAGCCCAAGCTACTCGCCAACTTCACCATCTTATTCCCCAACAAGTCCAAGTTATTCGCCAACTTCACCGTCGTATTCACCAACTAGCCCGAGCTACTCGCCGACTTCTCCTTCTTACTCTCCGACAAGTCCAAGCTATTCCCCCACTTCACCGTCGTATTCACCGACTTCACCGTCTTACTCACCTACTTCGCCGTCTTATTCACCGACTTCTCCGTCGTATTCGCCCACATCGCCTTCATATTCACCGACAAGTCCGAGCTATTCACCTACCTCGCCGTCTTATTCACCAACGAGTCCTAGTTATTCGCCGACTTCACCCTCATACTCTCCAACAAGTCCCAGCTATTCTCCGACTTCTCCTTCTTACTCTCCGACAAGTCCAAGCTATTCCCCTACGTCACCGTCGTATTCACCGACAAGTCCAAGCTACTCTCCAAAGAGCCCTTCTTACTCTCCTAGCAGTCCGAAGTATTCGCCAACAAGCCCGAATTATTCGCCTAGTAGCCCTCAGTACTCGCCCACCAGCCCCAACTATAGCCCTAGCTCTCCAACTTATTCGCCAGCTAGTCCTACATATTCTCCTACGAGTCCTACCTATTTGCCACCTGGAGGGCAAGGGTACTCGCCTAGCAGTCCAACATACTCTCCACCTGAACCGGACCCTGAGCCACCAAAGAAGAGCAAGGGCAGAAAGAAAAAATAGAATGGATGAGTAATTGCCTTATTTCACTAATTCGTAACATTTAAGGACAACTGGTAGCATCAGTTTGAAAAATCTTTGATATTTTCTGAATCTAACAAAGGTTGTTTTCATAGGATGCTATGTTTATGTATTTGAGATATAGTAGGGAAGGCACTACGGAGGCACTACTAAATAAATATTGTGGTTGCTCGTGCTGGATTTACAAGAGTGCTGACACGTAATGCTACCTACTTGGCGGTGTTCGTCTATGGTGGGCACGAAAACATTAAACTAATGTTGTTAATTTTTGTACTTATACGTCAACTAAGCAATAGGTTATGTTGCTAGACCGTGATTATACCGAGTAGATTAACGTATTTAAATAGCACTAGGCAACTATATGAAATACAATTAGAGCTCAGTGTTGGATTTTTTTGTTTTTATAATGAATCAATAATAAACAGAAAATGTGTGAATACATATTGTTGGCACATCACAAGTTTTGGAGGGAGATTGATACGACTCCGACTAGAAGACAACTGTTTCAGCTTTGCTGGTTGCCCCGGCGATCGTCACTACCATGCGAAAACTACAAAGTATTGCGAACATTCACTATTATAGCAGCCAGTCTGGTTTTGCTGCCAGCGAGCCGGAGCCTGTACAAAGAAAGGATCATGTGACATGGCATGGGTGGCGAGCGGAAGGTAGTTATTTATGGCTTGTTCTTCATCCTGTAGTTCGTGAATTCTGCAATTAGAAACAAGCATTTGTTTACACCATGGTCTGTGAATTCTCCCGTCAGCGT
This sequence comes from Sminthurides bifidus, assembly GCA_009872375.1. NCBI lineage: Eukaryota > Metazoa > Arthropoda > Collembola > Symphypleona > Sminthurididae > Sminthurides > Sminthurides bifidus. The sequence continues at coordinate 23,764 of VRMD01000287.1, forward strand.
ATCCTCATGTACATGGTAAAATGTTGTAAATTCCATCACTAGCTATATCAGGGTAGCATATACACAATATAGTACTTGTCACGGGAAGTAGCAGCAGAACAACATCATACAATAGTACGCTGCACCGACATGTTTTTTGCATGCGAGCATGATTTTTGAATTAGCAAGATTGATTGAAAACCCGTACATTCGTAAAGACCATGTCTGAGTTCGAGACTTTGTAGCGATTTTAGACGTAAGGAAGAGTATTCAAGCCATAAAGGCGAAGCTCATTGGCGAATGGGGAAAGATTGAACTGTTTTGACTACAGTTAAGGAAAAGAATTAGCCAGATGAGTAGAAGAAAATGTTGGAAAGGAAAAGAGGCGGAAAAGTGTGTATATGCAGAGATTGATCTGGATTCGTGGTCATTGCGCACGTCAGGCTCATCCATCATTCTGGTCCTGTATAAAGTAGAATGGAAGCACACGCTTCGGTCCTAGCGATCCGCCAAGTTGTTACCATCCTAAGATGAGGTTTTGACGCATGCTGTAGTGGTTGCTAACTTCCGAGTCCACCGATTTGAACCTGAACAGCGAGACTCACTTGCACACTTCGCTTTCTCTTTTCTCCCGCTGAAACTATTCACCCCGGTTCCGTGGAGGATTTGGGAAGAACGGGACGGAGGATCTTTACAGAACAGATGATAACAAGTCGTATTCGAGCTTCGGAAGAGAAGCGGACCAGGTTAGCGAAGAACAGAACGAGAAGCATCCAACCCGGGAAGAACCGGCTGTACCACTAGGCTGGAATCTAAGTTAGGTGCACGAGAGGAAGAAGATCGGAACCAGGATCGCAAAAGGAAACTACCGGCGGAGAGTAGCAGGAAGACGGGGAAATAAGAGTTGCTTAGTGAAGGAGTTGCGGCCATGAGAAAGAGTGAAGGGGGACGACGAAGAGTCTGTCAGGAGATTTCTCTATATCCCTTGCTGTCTTCCTTCCTAGCTTACTCCTCGCCCAATTCCGCTTTCTTTCATGTTTCTGGGAACGGGATTAACTGCAGATTTTAGCAATTTTTAAAACAAAGCCTTTACTCAACAACATTCCATTTGTCATGTGCAGTTTGAAAAGACTGTAAGAGTGAAGAGAGTGTTACAGGTGACAAGGTATCTAGAAAAGACGAGGGTGGAGAGAAAGTATTCGTCTTTCTCCACAACAGTGTACATTCGTTGAGATTGCAAGGAATAGGCTCGCCTCAGCAACAGTTAGTTGTTGTTCCAAGGGTGGTGAGCACTAAAGGTTTTGTTTCCTTTCGGCGTGCATCCCTTGTGCTTTCACCGTGGGTCTGTATGGGAGGGAACGGCATGAGTGTTGCTCCTGGACACTGACATATGTACAAGAATCAAACGGCTGGAGGCTTGAGAACCACCTCGTTGCACGCTTCCGTCTTCATGGTCCAACTTCAAGAGAGGGTTGTTCTGACGTGCAATTCAACGAGAATTTATCACACTTATTCCAAGAGATCAATCCATCATTAAGTGCTTTCTCCCCAATAACGTCCGACTTTATCCCGTCATTTGCCACCGCAGTTAATAAGCCATCGATCCACAAAGACTCTGATTTGTTCACTACTACTGTGCTACCGTTTCAATAACTTGAGTGCGAGGCATAAATTCAGCGCCATTCGTTTGCCAATAATCTGACAAATCATATCCGCCCCTTCTCTTTGTGGTGAATATATAGTGAAGCTTTTAAACCAGCATTTATTCGGCAGCGCAATCAACTAATTTGAGCTTTTGCCATCATAAGGTTCAAGGTCCGTCGTGACACTTATTGATATTATCCGCAGATTTTCGCACCAACTGATTATCGACTCTTGTATACGCGTTATCTATCTTGGAACTTAAGCTGCGGTTTGTAGGCTGTGGAAGTTACTACAGGAGAACCAAGTACGGGGAGTGCTTACTTTTACGAGAAAATCGGTTATTGCAACAGATGAGGGGCAACATACAGACAGACGACTTGTACGACAGCGCCATTTCACGCAGTAAACGCGATAATGCGCATCAACATGTGTTCACTCCTATCACTCTGTGCTTTCACCACACTTACGGCCAATAGATGCAGTAATGAAATTGCAAGCAATTCCTCATCCCTCAACCAATTGAAGAGCAATATCATCATGCTTGTCATCCTATTAGATTAGTCTATGGCCCAAGATTTTAATCGTGGACATTAAACGACATTATTTACAAAGCTGGATTGGTAACCATTAGTTGGCGTTGGCATACACAGCCGGACAGACGCATGGGTGCTAAATTTATTATATGAATGAGCAACAAGCCAAGATTATATTGAAAGCCGACAGTGTCTATTCTAATTTCTCACGAAGGAAAATCTTTTCAAGGCAATTTTGAATCCTTTTTTGTGATTTATAATAATAGCGAGTTTCACTGATGAGAGGAAGCTTCAAGAATTATTTGAACTACCTTCTGAAAAAGAAATACACGTATAAGAGCAGCGTCACCTTCATTACTTGCAAATGAGTGTCTGAAGTTAACCTTTCCTCTTGACTCACATCCGCGCTGGTCTCCCGCCTGTGAACCGAGCAGAGACTGACGAGTGACTCAGCCTGAAGCCTAGTCGATGTTTCTGGCGTATATGATCGAAGCAAAAACAGAGAGAGTCTGTTGCCCATGTACGAAATCCGATAGCTTGTTTACAAGCTTTGTTTAGTGTAACCAATCTTTTTGTAACTTTTCCACATCGAAAGACAAGGGAAATCCTGGATTGAGTCTGTTCGCGAATTTCTTTGAAGACAGCGGAGCTTGCGAAGAAAGGGTGCGATTGATGAAAGATTATTTGCTCCTAACGAGATGTATCTCCTTTTCACAGCCAGTGCAGAGATGCGACGGCCTTTCTAATAAAGGTTGCATGTTATAATTAGCTCAGAGCGAAGCCTGTAATCATTGCGTACTGTGTCGATGCTACTACGTGGAGAAACCGGAGGCTTCAGTAAGAAAGTTGGGGCGCTGGGACGACAAGGGTAACGCAAATGAATCCTATTAGTTCCATCGACCACAGTCAAGACACGGAGGGCCTGGAAAAGGAATCATTACGCTTATCAACTCACGATTAAAGTGGTGGAAATTTTATAGGTTAATTAGACCAAGTCATTACTGTGCTAGCGAAAGGAACAAGGCGACAGGGAGGAGTGCAAAGACTTAAGTACAACTGTAAGCTACTTCATGCATGGGGAGAGCCGTGATTGATGGTGATGGAATAATTCAGAGGGTCTAAAAGTGCTGGCGTGATTCTTTGGCATCACGAGAGAGAAAAATCAAGAGACTGCCGATGTGGACGAGAAAAGAAATTGGTTTGCGAGTAGGAGCCAAGTTATAGGCGAGGGAAAGGACTTGTTGTTGTCGTCGCAAGTCTTGGCGGAGAAAACTCTTAAAGAAAGTGAGAGTAAGACAGGAGGGAAAGTAGTAGTAGCGAGAGGGTGGCAAGAAACTGTGATGAAAATGTAGAATGGCGATGTTTACACGTGTGTGCGTGTGTTATTTTGGCCGCAAGGCTTGATACACAGTTTATTTGAGAAGCGAGAAACGGTTGTAGCCATAAGAGAGAGACGAAAAACGGAATATAAGAGTAAGCAGAGCACGAGGCAAATGGGAAGAAAGGAGGGAAAATAACTGAAAGAAAAGAAGAAAGGAGTAGCAAAGAATGAACAGGAAGCAAGTGTGACGATGTGAGAGGACGACCTAATTCTACTTTGCATTCGATAAATCGAAGAAACTTTTTTTCCGCCAGAAGCTAAGGAGCAAATTTCGGGGCGTCTGGTATTGCCTTTTTCCGGTCTGTGTATTTTGTGAACGAATGCTGCTTGGAGCAATAAGAGAGTGGAAAGGGGGTGAGTGGCTTGTAAGATCTGGGGTTTGTCTCAGGAAACTTTGAGGCAGAAGGGAAGTATGAAGTTGAGTAAATTGACAAAATTGAAGTGGACTCAATTGCGGTGGATGTGATACGGAATTTGATTAAAGGTGACACTTGTGTGAGATCCGCTAAGGAGAAAGGAAGATACTGACAAGGATAAAACAAAAGAAAAACTATACGGTTTCTGATCGTGTGAGAAAGGACAGAGAAGAAGAAGACGAGCGAAAATTTGGTGCGAAGAGTGAAAGTAAGCCAAATCCAGGACGGAGAAAATAAAGAAAAGCCGTTAGATAATGTGGACCAGGAAGGAAGAGGAAGGGCTGAGAAACAAGTGAGGTAGTAGAGACGAAAAAGAGAATACGAGGGCAAGTTCTAGAGCATGCAGCCCTTGCTGCTTTCCCTTCCCGTGTCCTGAATCTGAGGAGGGAGAAGCTGGAGTGGCAAAGCAAAAAGAAGCGACCCGGAGACCAGCGGCATTTAGTGGGCCAGGAACGGCACTTGGGCAATAAAAACCAAGGGACGTACAGCCAGTCGAGAGAAAGGAGTGAGGGAAGTAGGAAGGAACAGGAGCTTTGCAGTTGTTGAGTGCAGAGTAAATCCCACTGGATCTGGTACTACATTGTGCATCAACCAAGTCGGTGGCTAAAGATGGATTAAACTGAGGAATCAAGTCTCTGCTCTGATGCCTCTGTTTGTTTGCCGACACACAATCTCGCTTGAGTGGAAAGACACGGGTGAAAGTGGAGAAAATACGCGAGTTTATTGATCATAAGAAGCTGGTATGATGACAGGACAGAGTGAAAGCGTGAATGCAAACTTTCTCATCACCTGAAGCTCCAAGTCTCGAAGCTTGCGAAATTCACACCCTGCGCCTACTCCTAATATGGAATGAATAGTCAAAATCTCTCCCTGCCTGAAGAAAAACTTGGAAAGAAGACGAGAACAAGTGCATAGTGAATGCTGCGCTCGCAAATGCTGCTTTTGCTAGGACAATCTCTCCCATAGAGTGCACAAGACTCGAGACATAGCAGATCATCTGGATTACAGCCGGAGTCGTGTAAACGAACTCTCGTATTGTGAAACTCTTCCAGAAAGTATTCCGTGCGATTGCCTTGTCTTTGTTGTCCGATGATGGGACTTGCATTAAGGCTGAGCCCAACGCCTGTTTGCAAATCAGGAAACGAAAGAGAGTCAACGAAGGACAAAGGACTAGAAGAAGTTGAAGGGATTGCAAATCATCTTCTCCGTCTAAGGGCAGTTGGCAAGAGGACTCTGGAGAGTCAAGATTATCAGTGAAACTGTTTGGTATTTGCTGAGTTATTGATCCCGCTCCTTTGTCTGTTAGTGATCCAATAATACATTTGATTTATTGCAAGGAGGATTTAATCTAAACCTCCCGCCCCGACTCACCCCTACACCCTTGGTAGTCCTGACTTGACATATTTTAGTGCAGAGAGAAAACCTCGTGTGTGCTCATGTGAATGTGGAACAAATTCCATTCGAATATTATTAACCCCGGGTGTTCGCGTAGCTGAACTTATCACCATGGTTAAATAAGTTTTCGATAAGGAAACAACCAGCACGCAAGGGTGATGGGAGGTCGAAAGGTTACATGCGTTAGTCTTCTCCCTGGTGACCGTGCTCCAAGTCCAGTTCTTTTTCCAAAACTCGTTTTCTCTCCTGGTCTTTCCATTTGTCTTTCTACGTAAGGTGCTGTGAGCGTGTGGTTGTATTGCCATCGGCCTTTTCTACCTTCTCTCGTAATCTTCCTCTGCATACTTCCCACAATGCCGAATCGTAAGGGACTCCTAGCCCCGCAAAATACATTCCTTGATACGATCGCGACCAGATTCGATGGAACACGTAAGTTATTGCTTTTGTTTTAAGTTATTCGTTGTTTTCCTCGTACGTACTTCAAGTTCCATGGTATAAGAACTAGTTGCCTTTACCACCGAAGACTTATACCTGCGTATGACATTGTCTGAATGATCTTGGAAAACATTTTTCTTCCTGCAATCCATTGCTTTAGCCTCCAGCTTATAGTCATTAGTGAATGGCACATATGGTAACAAGTAGCGTAACTGCAAGTTAAGAAAATGTGCACCCGCTAGGTGATTGGCGGCAAGCGAGCGGAATAAAGAGAGCGGGCAAAGTGAACGCCAATTATTACATGACATGCCAATGAACATGCAGAGAAGCTAGCTGCATGTGTACGTGTTCGTAATAGCGGCGCGACTTGCCAAACTGAATTGACAGGTAGCAATTAATGGGATGTTTCGATAAGGTTGTAGGCTGGAGAGTGTATCGCGTGCAAATCGTATTAACCACTTTCTCTCTTATCTCATGCTTAATTAGCTTTCTCTTTTGACTTTCTACCTCCTGTTACCAATAGTTTCCGATTTACGTTGCCCTCGTGATAAGTCCAAATTTAGCCCACAGCCGAGAGGGAAGTGCAGCTGTAGGAGCACGTAGTGGTAGTTGTGGTTTCGCCTTGAGATATTTTATTTCAAACGTTTGCAAATATTCGTAAAATGTAGCTGATTTTATGCATTGATTCTGTTCAAATGAATGTGTGTGTATATTCTGAGCAAATTATGTTGCGGCAGGAAGCACTCTCTTAAGCGCGTGCGAAACGAGCGCACATTTGTATTTGTGCGACTATCCAACCGGCAGAGTGTATAGCCTATCTGTACATGTGAGTTTTGCAGCGACTTCTGG